>JAKOGI010001805.1:10000-127500 GCA_029747015.1 Carnegiea gigantea
TGGATCGGGTGGAATGGTTGGATGCAGGTGATGGATTGGAGTGATGGTTCGTCCACTTCAAATCTGATCTGTTGCCAGGCCTAATGATAGGATTGAAGTTGATAAAGCAAAAATTAATTTGATTGTTAATCTTCCCCCTCCCACTTATGTGAAAGATATTAAATTATTTTAGGGTATGCAGGATTTTATAGATGATTTGTCTAGGATTTTAGTAAATTTGCTAAGCACTTCACCAACCTTTTAACCAAAAGTGTGCCTTTTCCCTTCTTCGAGGAGTGTTTAAAGGCATTTCATAGGCTAAGGGAAGCCCTAACTTCTGCCCCTATCTTACACCCTCCCATCTGGGGAGAGCCTTTTGAGCTGATATGTGACGCTTTTGACTATGCTGTAAGGATTGTCTTGGGACAAGGTGTAGATAGAAAACTTCATGTCATATATTATGTGAGTCATCCTTTGTATGAGGTCCAGTTGAACTACACCATAACTGAAAAAGAATTTTTAGCAATTGTGTTTGGTTTTGAAAAATTTCGACCCTACTTGATTGGCTCTCATGTGATTGTCTATACTGACCGTGCTGCACTTAAGCATCTATTCTCTAAGAAACGTGTAAAACCTAGACTGTTTAGGTAGATTTTGCTCTTACAAGAGTTTAACTGTGAGATTAAGGATAGAAAGGGCTCTGAAAACCAGGTTGTTGACCACCTATCCCGAATAATTGTGGAAAAAGAGAGTGAGTTCCCCATTTTTGAGTGCTTCCATGATAAGCAGCTATTCATGGTTCAATCTGAACCATGGTACTCTTATATCATCAATTATCTATTCACTAGTGAGATGCCGTTGGGATGGGGTAAGCATGGTAAGGACAGATTCTTTTATCTGGTGAAAATTTTCTATTAGGATGACCCTTACTTATTCAAATACCACTTTGAGTTAATTTTTAGGAGGTGCTACCCTGATAATAAGATTAGAAGTGTCCTTTCTGTCTGCCATAAGCAAGCTTGTGGGAGACATTTTAATGGAAAGAAAACAGTTGCTAACATCATTCAATATGATTGTGGCCTACTTTATTCAAAGATGCCAATTTGTATTGAAAAAGTTACCCTAGGTGTCAACAGTTTGAGAAAATCAATAGGAGAGATGTGATGCCCCTTAACTGGATCATCATTGTTAAGATTTTTGATGTTTGCGGGATTGATTTTCTGGAATCATTTTCATCTTCTTTTGGGAATGAGTATATTCTCCTTGTTATAGACTACGTGTCTAAGTAGGTGGAACTTGTGCCGACTAGGACAACTGAGGCTAGAGTCGTTGTCAAAATTTCTTTGGGAAAATATTTTCTCCAGGTATGGCATGCCTAGGGCTATCATTAGTGACCAGGGTACTCATTTTGACAATCGCTCTTTTGATGCATCGTTAAACAAGTACTCGATCATTCACCATTTAGCCACCACCTATCATCCCCAAAGTAATGCCTAGGTAAACATTTCCAATACACAAATTAAATAGATTTTGGAAAAAAATCGAGTAGAAACCAGAACAATTGGACAGATAAGCTTGTTGACGCTGTATGGGCTTATAGGTCAACTTTTAAAACACCTTTAGGTATGTCACCTTTCAGAGTTGTCTTTGGCAAGCGTTGTTGTCTTCTTGTAGAACTTAAGCATCAGGTTACGTGGGTTAAAAAAACTTTAAACATTGATTTAGAGGCTGCTGGGATAGAGAGGGAGTTACAGTTGAGTGAGTTGGAAGAGATCAGAACTGAGGCCTATGAGAACTCTAGAATGCGTAAGGAGATAGCAAAATTGTTCCATGATAGACATATTCACAAGAAAGAGTTCTTACCAAGTTAGAAGGTGTTGCTTTATGATTCTAGACTACGCCTTTTTTGAAGTAAGTTGAGATCTTATTAGACTGGTCCTTTCATCATTTCTCATATGTTTCCATATGGTGCTACAAAGATATATGACCTCACAAGAGGTATGCATTTCAAGGCAAATGGACAAAGGTTGAAACCATTTCTGGAGCTATCGACAGAGGAGAAAGGAGTAGCGTATCTAATGCTCTACGAACCATAGTACAAAAGGATGTGGAGATTAGCTTGGATGCATCTAGCATTCAACTTGGTACTATTGTTCCCTTGTATAAATCTTATTTGTACATATATTTTCTTTTAGTTTCTTTTCTATGTTTTTGATTTTGTGTTTTTCATTCTTATGCTTCTACATGCAATATAGACATTGCATTGTTTAAGCGTGGAGGCGAAGGCCTTTGCTTTTTTTTTTTTTTTTTTAAAAAGACCGAAAAGATTTTTTCTTCTTTTCTTTTTCTTTCTTTGCTTTTATTTTACTTTATTTTGGGGAATACGTATACTATTTTGGCTAGCATGACGTCTTATAATTTGGAATTAGGTTGTACATAGGTAGGATGTACATGATAGAAACTTTAACCTAAGGGTAACATTTTGTGCCCCAGATTTAACATTAGCATTTCATTATAACTATGAGTCCAGTCCTAACTATTTTGGCCTACTTGACCTCTTGTAATTTGGTATTAGGTTGTACATAGGTAGGATGTACATGATAATAACTTTGGCCTAAGGGTGACATTCTGTGCCCCAGATTTAACCTTAGCATTTCATTATAAAAACTTTGACCTAAGGGTGACATCTTGTAATTTGGTATTAGGTTGTACATAGGTAGGATGTGCATGATTAAAACTTTGACCTAAGGGTTACATTTTGTTCCCCAAATTTAATCTCAGCATTTCATTGTAATTATGAGTCCAGTCCTGACTTCATACATCACGATTGTCTTAAGGTCTTAAACTTCAATGGTTGATTGTCCCACTTGTCTTTGTATAGTTATTTTAGTTTTTTATTTTCAATTTGCATTTAAAAAAATAAATGAAAAAAAGAAAGAAAAAAATAGAGTTGGGAATGACAAGTGTTCTTTTGAGTCATGTGCACTAGGTACTACCCTTTGAGGCAATATTGGTACTGGGAAATCTTGCTTCCCATGTTAGTGAGTCAATAAAGTGGTTTATGTCTTGTCAAGTGGGATTGAAACAAATTTTGGTTAGCCTAATTTCCAAGATGGTGGTACACTTGGACACTGTGCACTAGGATGGTTATATTATTATGTTGGTTTATGGGGTGAAAAGTTGGAGTGTGGATGTCATAATTGAGGACCGAGGCTCTTGGAGTATACACCTTATTTATATGTAGGCTAATATATGAGCTATAAGGGTTATTTGTCTTGTTGGAATTTTATATTATCCCCACCTGTACACTTGTGCTAAAAGAAGCCCCAAAGATTTTCTTTTCTCTCTATTTTTTTCCTTTTAAAGATTTTGTGGTATATCTTATGCAAACCCTCATGAAATCTTACTCATCCACTAGGGGGACCTAGGGGTTTAAAGAGTTTTTTGCATGCACTAAATGCAACTGTGATTCCTACGAAAGTGAGTTGGATTTTTTATTTGCTTATTTTCAGTTTTTGTAGGATTTTTGTTTTCTTTGACTCGAGGACGAGCAAAACTTAAATGTGGAAGTATTTGTTGAGTATGAAAGTTTGATATTTTTAATACCCTTTAAACCTTACTTTGCTTGCAAATAATAATATTTTTAGCATTTTACACTATTTTTACATTATTTTGTAGGAAATAATAAAAAGCTCAAGTCGGTCCAAGAATACAACATTATTAATGGATGAGAGATAAGACACTGGATCGTATCAAAAAAATTTCACACCTCAACTCTCACTAGCTTATACCCACCTCTTGTCGTTTCTATCTAAAAAAAGGAAAAAAATATATATGAATCAATCCCCTCCTGCTCATGTGAATCACTTAGACACTCCCCCCTATTTTCTCTCTCCTTTTCTCCTTTCCTAGTTGCTACATCCATAGGCTTCCTCCGTAACCACCAACCCCTTATCTTCTCCATCTTACTTGCATAGTCAGTGGAACCATCACCCTTATTTATCTCTAGCTACGTTCATCACCATCAGTTACCTACTGAGATTTTTTTGGGAGCAAATCTATCAAGAAGACCCAGTAGTAACCCATAATCTAACCATTGAAATGAGATGGAAAAACCCAAGATTAGCCCCACTGTATAGCATCAATTGTGGGCACCAATTATCCAGCATAAATGTTCATATTTTGTGCCATATTTTATGGAAATGGGAAGTTAAATAGGGTTGAAAATTCATGTATAAATAGGATTGAAGGGGAGGTAGAAACTAGAGGAAAACAAAATCAGTAACCTTCGTATAATTATAATCAGCCCCCTATTTGTTTTCATCCCGTGTTTCAGCTTTTACTAATTTTCGGGTTCTTCTCCATTGTTGGTTCAAGAGCCTAGGAAGCCACAGTTGAAAGCTTCAAACAGTTGAAAAGCAATTCTTTCTCTCAATCTTGTGCTTTTGTTGAGATTTTGGAATTGGATTAAATTAATTTGCACATTTTTTATCCAAACTTCGGTCGTTTGAATACTCTATTCTTCAACTTAGATACTCTATTTTTTTCTTGTTTTGAATGTACTCTTGTTCTCTTCAACTTTTGATGCCTAGAGCTTCGTTGTTTGTTTAATTTGATTGCTTCATTTATTTATCTATTTTATTTTATTTTATTTGGTTGTTTGGTTCGTTCATGACACCCCTCCTGCTTTCATTTTCAATTCTTTCTCTGATCACTTGTAGTACTTGTCTCTTGGCGGGGCTGTATACTTTTGTTAGCCATTACGTTAACTGCTAGTAGGTTGCTCTCTTTATTCCTTTGCTTAGTACATAACAAGTTACTACTACATAGACATAGTATAGGTTGGGTTTAATTTGTCTTATCTTAGTTTAGTATTTAATAGCTTATTTTCAACTGCAAAGGTATTTGCTTCTCACCTATTAGATCTAATTTGTTCCATTTCTTTATTACCTTGTTTTATGTTGATACTTTTTTTTTCTTTTTCCTATTCTAGCTTAATTTATGTTGGTACAATTTTGAGTTATTATTTTCTTGGATCTTATTTTAGTAGATTAGTTATTAATAATAGTGTAGGTATGAGATAATTAATTTGATCCTACCATCTTTGTGGGAACCACTAGTATTCATTGGATTGTAGTACAAGTTAGACACCGTGTGCTTGCGACTTTCCTTTTTTTTTTTTTTTACATCAAGAAGTTTTTCCCAATCTAGCTTAATTAGTAATTGTATAATTTTGAGTCATTATTTTCTTGGATCTCATTTTAGTAGATTGGCTATCAATAATAGTGTATTTACGAAGTAGCCAATTTGATTATGCTATATTCATGGGAACAACTCATATTAATTGGATCAAACTACAAGTTAGACATTGTGTGCTTGCGACTTTCTTTTTACATCAATTGAACATGACCTGATTTCTCTTTCATTTATGAGCGCGTGCATGGCACACCTGAAGTTCCACAGTAACAGCTTGTTGGCTTCAAAATTAGTAACTCTCGCATACCCTGAGGTTCAAGACAACTATTTTTAGGCCTCTGGGTTTTTTATAAACAATATTGGGGTATTTTATACCTTTGGACAATAGATTAATATCCCATTTTTCTTATTATTTTGTTCTGGAGCTTTCAAAAATTAAAAATTTAACCCAAAATAGGGTATTTTTCAGAATTTACTATTTTTTGGACGTTTTTCAGAAATATGCTCGGTTTAAGTAATTTAACTTCTGATATTGACTTCACCGGTACTAGTTATTGCAATCTACTACTTATATCATAAATATTATTTTTTTTAATGATTTTAGGCCCACTATGCTTAACAAAATAATAAAGCTTAATTAGAGAGTTTTGACTACTACATGAACTTAGTTGGCACTGGACTCTGCCGTTTCTCTAACTTTCAGTTTACAGAGATTATTAATCTTAACCATATCTCCCATAGATCAGGCACAACATAGATCTGACTCATTTCCTGCCTCATACCATAGTCACTAATCAAGTTTTTATATTTTGAAAGATAATGAGAATTTAATCAAGAAATTATAATATACAAAACATAAGGTTTGATTGAACAACATTCTCTACTAGGAAGCTTCTTTATCAGAAGCTTAAAAGTAGAAATATTACAATGGAAATATTGAAAATGGGCTTAAGCTACTAAGATCATCAGAGATGCCTACACATAGAGAAGTGGAGAATCCCTACTTATCGTTTGCTCAAGTATATTCAAATAACTGTGTCCTTTCACAACACTCAACTTGTCCTTTTATAGAGGTGATGGACTACATAGAATGACCTAATAGCTACAACACACATATTGTTATAGGATTCTTTCACATGGTTATAGTAGAGTGCATTATTTTACTGACTTGACACTTGACAAGATAACACATAATAGTGAACAACTTTTCAGAGCACTTAATACTAACAAGACTAATTATCTATATTGAGATTAGGGCTGACAATAGGGTAGGTATGGGGTGAATTTTTCTATACCTTCATCTATACCCGTACTCATGCTCGTACCTATTGGGTGTTTAAAAATAATACCCACACCCATACCCACTGAGTTTTGTGGGAATGCAAGATTTGTTGAGGTACAAATACACCACAAAATTTACACCCATATTATGCCCATATTCTCGCAAAAAATATATTAGAGGCTTTACAATTTTTTAAAGGGCATGAATTTACTTTTTTGGCACAACAAATCGACAAGCGACTGTAGAAGAGACAATGAGAGAGGCGTGGGCAAATGTGGTGGCTGACTAGTAAGAACAGGAGAGTGGAGTAGGAGTGTCAAGTGCGGCAGTACTTCACTAGGGTTTCTTTAGGAATAAAATTGAGCTTTGGATTTTCGCTATTTAGGCCACAATTCATAAATCAAGGGATACCTTATTTTTAAAAATTTTTGTATAAATAAGTTTGCGAGTGTCACATGGGGCGGGTACATGAAGGGTTAACTGGATACGGGTTATGGTCCGAAATGGGGCAGGTAAAGCCTAAACTCGTTACCCGAACACATACCTGTTTCCCTGTAGTCGCCCCATGCCTATTTTCCTCCCACTTTTAACACCCATTTGGTTTTTAAGAAGGGCGGATTTTCTGAGTTTTAAATAGGTATGGGTTTCTTTATGAGCCCTAATTGAGATTTTGCATGTATTCATCTCCAATAATGTTTCAAACCGATCGTTATCCAGATAATCATCAAAATCTTCATCAAGTTCAAGATGTTTTGGATCCTATTTCTCCAATAGATCATATGGATATCTCCTTCTACCTTCATATATTTACTGAAATCAATGATAGATAAAAGTAGTATTTTCGCAGTACATTAATATTTTTCCTCATTCAATCAATGTCCACATTTGATAATAGATGTTGTAAAAACTGATAGCTCTTGCTAAAGTAGCAACACTAACTATTTCTTGTTGTGCTGGAAAGTATTCTTGATCATTGGGATCTTTTAGATCAATTAATTGAACAAGATAATGAGCTACTTTGGCCTTTCCATTGTCATACGCAACCAATGTGCAATGTACCTCCATATACAGACTTCTATTGTATAGGTTCTTATTGGACCATTAGGAGATATAAGAACCCAATAGCTCCTTTTAAATATACACTTTTGAAACTTAGTTAGACTTACTAAGAATGATTACTTTGGATCACGAATTTCGTACCATCCCATATTCCCAAACTGTCATGATGGGGTTATTTAAAGGGATTAAATTTGCGGAGAATCTAACACTATCAACTCCAGATCTATCAAGAGTGAAGATCGTAGTACTATATGATTCCTAAGTACCATAGGAATAATTATGATTACAGTCGATGTAGGCTGCATACCATTTTTCTTGAACATAGGAACTTATGATTGCTTGAACATCACAAGGACACCTTAAGTAATTCATTTATAACTCTAAATGTTGAATATCTATATTATTAGATAGGACAAGACAACAAACTAAAGTGTGATCCATTTTTGTGTGACATTCTAAAATATCCGTATGGATTCTACTAGAAGGAAAAACCCTTTCCAACGGTAATGACATTTCATTTTAGATTTCCTCCTTTTTTAGCAGGAGTTCTGCTATGATGATCGTTATTGGCGAGTTCACGATTTTAAACTACCTACCAAAGAATTATTCGATCCCTGTATATGCTCAATAGAGAAGAAAAATAGGTTAAGCTATAATTACCAACATAGGATTCGCCCTTGCGCTTGCATATTTAATAAGATCTTTTTCATAACACCAAGTATTCCTTTACAGTCAGATCATATAAGAAAAGGTTTTGGTGCTAAAAAGATTAAAAACTTTTTAATTCCCCTTATGACCGAAAGGAATTCTTTTTCTATCATGGGATAGTTATATTTGTTTTATTAAAACTTTCACTACAATATTTCCATAGTTTTTCTCCTTCTTTGATTTGGAGTACTGCACTCCAGTGCTCATTACAAGCATCTGTCTTAAGAATTAAATCATCTCCTTCACTAGGCAAATTGAGAACGAGAAGACTTTTACATATCTTTTGAAGTTTTGAATAATCTTTGAATGCTAGCGGTCCATGTCCAGCTTACTTTTTTTATTGAGTTTCTACTGCAATTATTTTCTCAATTTAGCAAAATTTTGATGAAAATTTAAGTTTAGGTAAGACATTTAAGAAACATTTCTATTTATTGACTTTCCTCAGTCTTCTTAGAAAAATTTTCCATTTTTTTCTAAAATATGCTTTTGTAGAATGATCTATCCAACTTTATTTCTAGACCTAAATACTCTATTTCTTATTCAGCATTAATGTACTTATTTTTACCAAGGATAATACCATAATCGATGCATCTTTGGATGACTGCTAGAATGTCATCTTTGTCGACATAAACTACATAATAGTAATTAAGATCTTTGAAGAAATTATCAATTCTCTTTTGGAATAGTTGAGACGCATTTTTTAATACTATCCATTCATAATGTGCTTGAAGTGCACTAAAAGCAATTAAAGGAATTCTTTCTTCATTCATTTTCATTTGCCAATATCCGATTTTATAGTCCATTTTCGAGAATCAAGAGGTTCCTTGAATTCTATTGAACAGAACCTTTTTGTTACCATTAAAGACAATATTATCATTAAACTTTTTCTAACTGAATACCATTCTAACTTTTCCTCTTTTTTATTTAGTATGATTTCTCAGCATGAAACCAGGACTTATCATTAAACTCTTGGTATTCCTGATTAGCCCTTTGTCCAAAAGTTCTTTGATTTACTTATCAAATTCTTGGATATCCTAGTGTGTATATGTCATTTGTCTAACTTAGATAATAGTGTTGGGATTTAACAAATTATTTTTGCAAATGTCTTATATTTGTCACAAAATTTAAGATGATTATCAGAGTAGAATTCTTTGCATAATTACTCTTATTGTTCAACAATCTATTCTTTAATAAATAGCTCTAGTAGTGAGATTATTAGTGCTACTTCATGTTGTGTAGAGATTACCTTCTCACCAAGTTGTCTACGTGTAAACTATTTATTATGAATATGATTTAGCTTATGGTCTATATGCACGGATAATATAACCTTTGAAAATTATTTCCAATTATCATATCATGAAAGGATTCATCAGTAACTCATAGAACTAGCATCATGCATTTGACTCCTCCTATATATTTCTATGGATAATTCTTTTGTGGCTTCGTTGTGACTCATTATGTTATTATCAGCTATTCTTACTTGTAAAGGATTCTTAGCTATTTTATATATGAATGTTGGAAGTACAGATCTTTATTCAAAATAGACAAATCACCATTGTCGATGTAAACACACTATTTATGTCTATTATGTCCCTCTAAACATACATTTATTGAGATATAAATGCTACTAGGATTAGTAGTGGTGACTTCATTGCATATTTCTATGGTAACATTTTTTTTTTTTAACTAATTCATCCTCATATATCGGCTCACTAATAGTTCTCATTTTGTACCTAATGACTTTTCTGTCTAAACTCATATTTCGATCTACACCGTGTCTTACGGGTTCAAAACTCATCCTACTTATTTCATTGGTCATATTAATTGTATCATCTTCTTTGAGCTTTTCTTTAATTATCGAAGATCCTTTACCCATCTTGATCTTGTACTCATACTTCTTAATAGGTGGGGTCTTATAATAGTTTTTCCATTCTCATTAATTTTTATTATATTTTTCTTATTGATTTTTGTGGGATTGGCAAAAAGCTAGATATCCAAGACCTATCAATTTTTATCTCATGAGGATTTGATTTTATTCTTTGAATTTTTTGCATTAAAGTAGGACTTTCAAATTTTTTTCACCTCTATCATTGTTACCTTAGTATTTGGGTCTATAGTATTATCTAATTTGTAGATTATTATTTTTCAAAATATCCTTACTGGGTAACAACCTCTCTTCATATCCATCTCAATTGCTTTTATCTTACAAGATTGGAAGTTTTTGATAAATTCGTTTTTTAGGCTTACATAATTTCTAGTCCGCAATTGAATCCTACTGAACCATAATGCAAATTTGGTATGTGCAATGTCATAAAGCAAAGTATAAAGATCGATATCTTTGTCATAATATTATAATGGTGTAATTTGAACTTGGACACTTTCAACATGGATAATACTTTCTAACCTTGTTATGCTCAAGGATATTTTTCCAATTAATGAGATTAACTTCTCCCACATGATATTTACAATCTTTTATCTCTAAATCCTCTTCCATCATTTCGCATACGTATTTACTCTTTAATTGAAAGATGAATTGTTTGTAGATCATATCTTTCTAAACTATAGGAAAGATTCAATCGCCTCTGATTTCTCCATTTATCTATTGTAAATTCTTCTCTTTGAAGGCTTCATAGATTAATTGAGTTACTTTTGACCATATGACTAGTTTCTTCATAGTCACTTTCTTCATATTCATCTGTACTTACTATCTCAACAATTCCTTTATTGTTTTTTCCAGGTTAGGTCTAGTGCTTTTTCCTCGCTAAGCTCAAAATAGTCTAAACTACCTAATGTTTCAATAAGCTTGTTGTTCTTCCTATTTTTACATTCTTTTGAATAATGGCCTACTTCTCCACATGTCCAACACTTATAGCTATTTTAATCTGCGGGAGGATAAGCACCTTTTCTAAAAAAATCTTCTCTTTTTGGGACCTGACTTGTTATAACACTTTCTTTGTATTTTTATCCTCTTTGCTTATTAAAGTTCTTTTTCTTATAAAATTTTCTTTATCTTCTCTTCACATGTCCATTTCCCCGTTGATCAGGAAAATATACTTAAAATTGTTTCTTCATTTTCTTTTGGTCTTGGAGATCAAGACATTGATCATTAACCTATTTTCTTATATAACATGTTCTTGTTCTAGGTATCAACGACAACTATTTTTTAAAGCCATGCAACATATTCTTCATTCATTATGAAATTTACTGGATAAGGTAATTTGTCATAAAACATACCGAGATTTGTCTCATTATGTCTAATTTTGTAATAATATTAACTAAATTCAGTAATTTAATTTTTCAGATATCTCATGCCCCACAGCTCTATGCTATTAATTTTTCTATGCCACTCTCTAACTTTTTCTTCAGAATCAAGTTTAGTTTCGATAAATTAAATTTCACTTTCTTATACAATTTTTTGAACGTAGTAGTTGAGTTTTCCATTATTCTTAATAAATTTTTACCTTCCCCATCTAATGAGTCGTACCTGTCAGCTACAGTCCTTGAAAAATTAAGTGCGATTAGTTTAGGAGATTTCCAATATTTCATGTGGTATTCAGGTTCAAGATACTATTCATTCCCCTCTTCCAATGCTCAAAATTTTTTTCTCTATAATGAGCTCCATGGATATTTAAGATATAACCCGTTTTGGCTAATTAGAGTAAGGTTAATTTTTTCCAAGGATGTGGTTTTACCTGGGATGAACCTAAGGAAAAAGTTGGTTGTTCGTCTTGTTGGAACATGTCAAAGTCGCATAAAATGGGTATTTCTTCTAGATGATTCACCAAACTCCCCAGTTTTTAGAATTACATTATTAACTAAGTCGGATTCAAATTCGGCAATGTTAAACATTACACCAATTTCATTGATTTCACTTTCAACAAATAATCTTCATGTTTTTACTACAGTTTTCTCCTAATTTCTTCTAAAAAATGGCATTCAGATCCTCTCGTTTAATTAGATTTATCTATTGATATATTTCTTCTTCTAACTGAACATTATTTGTCTCTTCATTGTCAGCAAATAGCTCTCCTTATTTATCTACTTGTGCCCATGATTTTGTTTGATTCTTGTAGATTTTATTCTTTATCAAACATATTTTGTAACTCTCCTAGATTGTGCTACATATATTCCATCCCCCCCCTCTCTCTCCCCCTCTCCCCCATTCTTCTTCTTCTTCTTCTTCTTCCTCCTCTTCATTTTCTAATTTTTAAAATTTTCCTACTTCTTTTTCGATTTTTATATCTTGCAACAGAAATGAAATTTTGCTTTTTAGGTTTTGAAAGTGATATTTATGCTGAAATAGAATACTAATACCTACTCCACTATGTCTGACTTAGTTGATTATAAAAAGGGTATATTACATATAATTGCCACCTCCTTAACTTCAGTCTTAATTGTTGCTAAGTCAGCTTTTAATGGGTAATTTACATTTGGGACCATTGAACTTTGGCGTATTCATTTGTAGGATCAGCTTTTCAAAAAGTTTACTACTAGAATCATTGAGTTATTGTGCTATTAACTTTCGGGGGATAAATCAGTATTGAAATTTTTATATAAATCCCAAAACTTTTCATATTTGCAAATACAATCTCAATCCTTAATAACTTTCTTTCGAAAAATCTAAATTTGTGCATGTAATATTTAGCTCACTAGTATTACTCAAAACCCTCTTTCTTCTGGTATCAGCGCCATGTGAGCAAAAATAATTAAGATAATTAAGCTAATTAAAGATTAATTAAGCTAAATAACTATGTTAATGCTAGAATCATCACCTGCTTGTCTTGCATCTAATTATTCATACATTGTCCATTCAGCATAAGGAACCACTTCAGTAAAACATCAATTAAACTATATCATTGATATATTTTTAGAATTAAAAGTCAAATTAGCAAAAATTAAGACTGAAATTAAGGAGATTTAGAAGCAATTATCCAATCCATCTTTCTTTAGTCAACGAAATTAAACACAGTGGAAAATCGATTTTAAGTATTAGCACTCTGTTTTAGCATAAATATCCTTTCCAAAACCCCAAAAATAAAAATTTATTTCCTTTGCATGATATAAAAATTCAAAAAGAAGTAGGAAAAAAATCAAGTAAAAAATCAGCTGAAAAGGTAGAAAAAGAAGAAGAGGATAGAGTATAAATAGTATACTCTTGAAGAACTATAGAATATCTTTGAGAAAGAACAAAATCTAGAAGAATTAAACAAGATCATGGCTACAATTAGTGATAAACATGACGTGTTATCTAATAATAATGAAAGGACAAATAATGTCCAATTAGAAGAAGAAATATATCGACAAATGAATCTGATTAAACTAGAAAATTTTAATATGTTTCCATTAGAAGAGGTTAGACAAAAACTAGATAAAAAATGTGGCAAAATGGTTGTTAAAGATGAGATCAATTTTGAACGAGACTGGAGAAGTACTCGACTTAGGTAAAATAGAGATCAATCTAGTTGACAATGCTGCTCCTAAGCCTGAATAATTTGGTGAACCTTCTAGAAGAAATACTCATTTTATGAGACTTAGGCACGTTCCCGTAGGACGTGCAACCAATTTTTTCTTAGCGTTTATCCCAAGAAAAACTACAATCTTTGAAAAAATTGACTTTACTCTAATTAGCCAAATGGGATATATTTTAAACATAAATAGCACTTCTGTTTGAGAGGAAATATTTGAGCACTGGAAAAGAGACTTAAATAGTATTTTAAACCTAAATACTGTATGAACTACTGCAAATTTTCTAAACTACATTGAATATAGTTTTTTGGGCACTGTAGCTGATAGGCATGATTCATTAAATGAATAGCGAAAAAATGCATTAAGAATAATGGAAACACCAGCGACAGTGTTCAAAAATATATTTTAAGGAAATCAAAACTGAATTCATCAGCAGCAAAGTTGATTCTGAAGAAAAAGCAAGAGAATGGCAAAGAAAGATTAATAACATAGAATTATGGGATATGAGATATCTAGAAAATTATATTATTGAATTTAGTCAATATTATTACAAAATTGAGAATAATGAAACCAATCTTGGTATGTTCTATGACAAATTGCCAAATCTGATAAATTCTATAATTAATGAAAAGTACATTGCATGCAATGAGAAAACAAATATCATTGATACCCTTGGTTCAAGAATTTCTTATTTAAGAAAATGGATCAATGATTGATGTCTTGATCTCAGAAACAAAAGAAAGTTAAGAAGCAATTTCTAGCTTGTTGAAATTCACCTCACCAATGGGGAAAGGAACCTGAAAGAAGAAGAAAAAGAAAATTTTATAAGAAAAAGAGCTTTAATAAGCAAATAGGAGGAAAGTATGGAAGAAAATATTATAACAAACCAAGCCCTAAAAAACGAATATTTTTTAGGAAAGTCACTTATTGTCCCGTAGGGAAAAATAATTGTAAGTGTTGGGTGTGTGGAGAAGTAGGTCATATGCTAATGTATGCAAAAATAGGAAGGACAACAAGCTTATTGAAACTTTCGGTAGCCTAGATTATGTTGAGCTTAATAAGAAAGAAGCACTAGACCTAACCCTAAATAACAACAAAGGAATTGTTGAAACTATATTGGACAATGAATATGAAGAAAGTGATTATGAAGAAATCAGTTATATGATTAGAAGTAGCTCGATTAGTCTTGATGATCTTCAAGGAGAAGAATTTGTTGTAGACAACGAGAATGAAGAAGTCAAAGGAGAGTGGTTCTTCCCATAATTCAGATAGACATGATCTATAAAAAATTCATCTTTCAATTGAAAAGTAAGTATGTATTGTGAGATGATGGAAGAAGATTTAGAAATAAAAGATTATGAGTATGATATAGGCGAAGTTAATCTCATTAATTGGAAAAATATCCTTTAGCATAACAAAGATAGAAAGTACAGGTATATCGATGTTGGAAGTGTCTAAGTTCAAATAACTCGATTACAATATTATGGCAATGATATTGATCTTTATACTTTGCTCTATGATATAGGCATACCAAATTTAATAATCAAATTATCACAAGGATTAAAACCAATTTATGTAATGGATCAGTAGGATTCAATTGTCGACCTGGATATTAAGTGAGTATAAAAGATGAATTTAGTAAAAACTTTCTATCTCTTAAGATAAAAACAGTTAGAATGAACATGAAAAGATAAGGATATCTATTAAGGACATTCTGGAATATTATCTACAAATTAGATAAAACTATAGATCCAAAGACTAAGGTAATAATGATAGAGGCAAAAAAATTCGAAATTCCCACCCTTATGCAAAACATCCAGAGAATTAAATCCAATCCACATGAGATAAAGATTGATCATTCATGGATATCTAGCTTTGCCAACCATACAAAAATCAATAAGAAAAATATGATAAAAATTGATAAGAATAGTAAAATTATCATTAAACCCAAATTATTGAAAAGCACGAGTGCAAAATCAGAATGGGCTTCATCAGCTAAAGAAAAGCTTAAAGAAGATGATACAATTAGCATAACTAGTAAAATGAGTAGAATAAGTTTTGAACCCGCAAAACATAGTATAGACCGAAGTATAAGTCTAGATAGAAAAGTCATTGGGTATAAACAAGAACTGTTAGTGAGCTGATCTATAAAGATAAATTAGTCAAAAATATGACTATAGAGATTTGCTCTGAAGCTACCAATGCAAATCCTAATAACATCTATAACTCAATAAGGTATGCTTAAAGGGATATAATAAATATGAATTGTGTGCCTATATAGATAGCAGTTGTTCTGTATGCTTTCAAAAAAAGATCATTATTTCTAGAATTTACGTGAAAAAAAGTCAAGAATCCTTTATAAGTAAGGATAGCTGATAATAGCATTATGAGCCACAATAGAAGGGTTATTCATAGAATTAGGAGGAGTCCAATGCATTATAACAGTTCTATGGGCTACTGATCAACCCTCTCATGATATGATTATTGTAAATAATTTTTAGAGATTATATTCTCCATGCACATAGACTATAAATCAAATAATATTTACAATCAATAGTTACTCAGTTCGTACTGAAAAATTAAGTAAGGCTTACACTCATCAGAAGATTGAGTTTACACGTAGCCAGTATGGTGAGAAGGTAGTGCTTGCGCAACATGAAACAGCACTAATAATCTCACTACTTGAACTATGTGTAGAAGAGCAAATTACTGAATAACAAAATCAATTATGTAAGGAACTCTACTTTGATAATTCTTTAAAATTTTAGATGAAGATAAGACATTTGCAAAGATTTCTTTATTAAATTCCAATGCTATTATCCGAGTCAAGCAAATGGTGTATACATACCAGGATATCTAATAATTTGATAAACAAATCAAAGAACTTCTGGATAAAAGATTAATCAGGAACAACAAGAGTCCTCACACCAGTCCCGCTTTTATGATAAGAAATTACGCTGAAGAAAAATGAGGAAAACCTAGAATGGTAATCAATTACAGAACATTACTATCTTTAATGGTTATTGTATTCCTAATAAAACAATCCTTTTTAATAGAATTTAAAGAGCTTCTTGGTTCTCACTTATGGATTCTAAAAGCGGATACTCGTAGATAAAAATGGATCAGAAAAGCATTCCTTTAACTGCATTTAGTGCTCCATAATTATGAGTGGATAATATGCCATTTGGCCTAAAGAATGCACCTTAAATATTCCAAAGAAGAATGGATAACATCTTCAAAGACCTTAATCACTGTTGTTTAGTTTATATTGATGATGTCCTTATCTTTTCTAAAACCATAGAACAACACAAAGATAATGTCTTATCTGTCACCTAAACATGTATTAATCATGATATTATGCTTGGTAAGAATAAGTGCATTTATGCTAAATAGAAGATTGAGTTTTTCGGTGCAGAGATAAAAGTTGGACAAATCATCCTACAAAAATATATTTTGAGAAAAATAGAAAATTTTCCTAAACAGATGGAAGATAGGAAGTAGTTAGAAGGATTATGCTTCAGATTTCATTAAAGATTTAACTAAACTGAGAAAGCCATTGCAGTAAAAACTCAAGAAAGAAATAAGTTGGACATAGATCTTAGTGATTCAAAGACTGTCCAAAACTTTAAAAAAAGTGTAAAAATATTCCTGTTCTTAATTTGTCTAGTGAAGGAGATGATTTGATTCTTGAGATAGATGTCAGCAATGAACACTAGAATGTAGTACTCAAAATCAAATAAGGAGCAAAACTTTGCAAATATTGTAGTGGAAGTTTTAATAAGGCAAAATGCAACTATCCCATGATGGAAAAAGAAATCCTTGCATTCATAATGGGAAGTGAAAAGTTTTTAATCCTTTTAGCCCCAAAATATTTTTTTATTCGAACTGATTGTAAAGAAATACTTGGCATTTTAAAAAAGAATTTATCAAATATACAAACGTAAGGACGACTCTTGCATTAGTAATTATGGGTTAACCAGTTTTTCTTCTCTATTGAATATATACAGGGATCGAAGAACCCTCTAATATATAATTTAACTTGAGAACTCACCAGTGGTGATCATCAAAGCAGAACTCCAGTAGGAAAAAGAGGAAATCTAATATGAAATGTCATTACTACTAGAACAAGTTTCTCCCTCTAGTAAAGTCCTTATAGATGATTTGGAATTCCGTACAAAAAGTATATCACATTTTGGTCCGTTATCTTTTGCCTACCTAATAGCCCAAAGATTTTCCCTTCTAGAGTTACAAATTAATTACCTAAGTGTCCTCATGATATCCAAGAAAAAATAAACTCTGATATTCAAGAAAAATGGTTCAATGAGTGGTATGCAGCCTGCATCGACTATTATCATAATTATTCTTATGATATTTTAGAATCATAGAGTACTATAATCTAGTTTCCTGATAAGTCTGGCGATGTTAGTTTTTCAACAAATTCAATCTCTCTAAATGACCCCGTCAGTAGAGCCTGTGAGTATGGGATGATAGTTTACTTTATGAAATTTTCAGATCCGAAATTTTCATTTTTTTCAAGACTAACTTAGTTTCAAAAGTGCATGTTCAAAAGGATCCATTGAATTCTTACGACTTGTAATGGTCCAACAAAAATTTCATATAATAGACGCCTATATGTGGAGGAACATTGTGCTCTAATCGAGTATGGAAATGAAAAAGTCAAGCCAGCTCATTATTTGGTTCAGATAGTTGATTTCAACGACCCCAATGATTGACAACAAGAATCGTTTTCAAAGCGACGAGAATGAGTTACTGATCCTGTTTTAGTAAGAATCATCGGTTTTTACAATATTTAACATCAAATGTGGGCATTAATTAAACGAGGAAAAATACTAATGTATTGTGAAAGCACTACTTTCGCTTATCACAATAAATTTAATGAATATGTGAAGGTAGAGGGAGCGACTTCAGAAGATGTCTTTGATTATCTCTTTGATATTGGAGCGGAAAAATTCTTATCAGAAAAAGAAAAGAAATATCTTCATGAATTATTTGAGAAATAGGATCAAGAACATCTTCAATTTGATGAAAATTTTGATCATTATTCGAATAATGATGGTCTGGAAAATATTATTGGAGAAAAAAGCATACAAAATCTCAATAATGATGACTAGTCTTGTTAACATTAAAAGGCTCTAAAACGTGATTGGTCCATTATTATACTATTTTGACAAGTGTTAAATTTGTAAATAAGTCAGTCTACTATAACCCATGTGAATGTAACTGCAACCTTGGGTAAAATCACTGTGTATTATAGCCGTTAGGGCATCCTATGTAGTCCAACCCCTCTATAAAAGGAGAGGCTGAGTACTGAGAAGGGACACAATCATTTGAGCATACTTGAGTAAAAGAGAAATTAGGATTCCTTATTTCTCTTTGAGTAAGCATCTCTGATGATTTTAGTAGTTTTAGTCCCTTTTCAAACTCCCCATTATAATATTTCCACTTTCAAGCTTTTAATAAAAGAAGTTTCCCAGTAGGAAATGTTATTTGGTTTAACCTTATGTCTTAAATATATTATAATTTCTTGATTAAAGTCTCACTATCCTTTAAAATATAAAACTTGATTAGTGACTATGGTATGTGGTAGGAAACGAAACAGATCTGTGTTGTGCTTGATCTAATGAAGGTGTTGTTAAGATTATCAATTTCTATGAACTGGAAGTTAGAGGAACGCCAAGGTCCAGTGCCGACTAAGTTCAGGTAATGGTCGAAACTCTCTAATTAAATTTTCATTATTTTGCTAAGTATAGTGGACTTATAACCACAGAAAGTATAATATTTATGATATAAGTAGTAGATTGTGATAACTAGTACCAGAAAGTCATTATAAGAAGTTTAATCGTATAAAACAAGCATATTTCTTGAAAAGACCCTAAAAATAGTTTATTTGCATATTTTACACTTTTCAGGGGCCTTTTTGTAACTTCTAAAGTTTAGGGGCCAAAATAATAATACAAAGCACCAAATAATACTTTCACTAAAACTGGAGGTGCCGAAGTGTTAATTTTTTCAAAGCCTGGACCAAACAATTCATGCATCAAAACTGGAGGCAACAAAGTGTTAAATTTTTGCTTTTAATTCTAAAATGATATCAGTAATATAATTAAATTGTGGTTCTACTGAAGTGGATCCATCTGAAGTGTGCACAATGTATGAATAATTTAGGACATGATATGATTTAAGCATAAATGCAATTAATTAGCTTAATTAGTTATTAATTAACTTAATTACTTAATTATTTGTTGCTTCAGTGGCTCTGATACCAAATAAAAAGAGGGCTTCAAATACTACATATGAACATAAAATCACATGCACAAAAATAAAAATTTTAAAAGCAAGTTTTTAAGGATTAAGGCAAAATATACAAATATACAAAATTATGAGCATTACATGCGAATTAAAATAGTAGAATTGACTAGAAAATAGTTTGTGTAAACTTTGAAGGTCCTTTCTGTTAGTTAGTAAATAAGTGAGGGTACCTGACAGTCAATTTTAAAAATTAAAGGTCATTAAAATAGTTTACATATAACTTAAGGTACCTTTGTGTAGGTTCTTATTAGCTTCCCAAGGAGTGCTTGGATAAAAACGTCACTGAATTATTTTAAAAAGTAAAAAATGCCACCAAAATTCTTTTGAGCTACTCGATGCCACTAATTTAACCAAAAAAAAAAAATTACAAATGCCACTGTGTCCATATATTACCCAAGTTCCAATATGTTTTTGAATTATTTTTTGCAAATTTTGTGAGTATTAAATGAGAAAGGAAAAGGAAAACTAAAAAATATTTCCATATTTTAATAAAATAACTCCTTTACACATTTCCTTCAATATCTTCAATCTCTTCTTCTTTATCACCAAATTAAGCAATTATGGTTTCATGTTAGAACACTAACAAGATCAGTTGACATTAAATTACCCCCAAAGCTGTAACATTAATTTGATAATTGCACTCCCCACACAAAATCAACCCTTCGAGAACTATAATTTGCTATTTTGTGAATTTATTTTGAAATGTTAAATGTACCTTCATACATTCCTCTTAAATTGCTTCTTCCAAATGCATCCAAATGAGCCCGCTCACTTTCCTTCTTCTTCATCAACTACTACTTGCAAATCCCAGTATAGGGTTTGCTTAAAATATTAGAGAGATAGACAGAGAGAGAATATGTGAGTTGGGGTTTCTAAATCCAAAAGATGTTCCAATTGGGGTTGGAGGGGAACAGAGGCTCATATGTGAAATTTTAGCATTTTTCCTTTTGTTCAATTCGTCCAAGCCCATATACATGGGTTTTTACTGATTAATACAATTTTCTCAATGACTCACCTGAATATCTTTCATAGCCGGTCAACATGACATTTACTAGTTTCACAAACAAGTTTATTGGCAATGTTTAGCTCTCCCCCCCCCAAAAAAATAAAATTTAGTGGCATTTTTTACTTTTTATATAGTTCAGAGACATTTTTATCCAAACACTTGTGTAAAAGTTCATGATTTTTTCTTTTCTTGTGCACACAGACTTTTTGTTTTGTTTAGGCAAATTTGGCACATAATCGAACCTTAATTTTGCTTGTGCAATACTAGGATTACAACTCAAGATAATTGAACCTTAATTGTAGCCGAATACATCCTATAATTAATACAAACTTTTAAAAATTGTTATTGAAGATCTGAGTTCAAATTCTATTAATATTGATCTTACAGCACCCTTTCTACACCAAAAAGGGGAGCGAGGGCACTACAGTGATGTTTATTTTATTTGATATTTTGAAAATTTACAAATGTTTGTGGCAATTATTAGAGGCTTCTAACGATTTTAATGGTAATTTTAAAATTTGCAAAATAATTCTAGTATTTTGATAGGCTATAAACTTTCACAAAAGTGTAAAATTCATGGAAGAGTTCTACAATTTGTATATGAAGACTTACAATTTTTAAAGAAGCTTTGAGATTTATAGATAAGCTCTAAAATTTCTAGAAGTCTTTTGAAATTTAAGAACTCCTATCATTTAATAAGATGTTACATAAACCCTTTTTAGAGTCAATAGATTGAAGAGATTGTATGCGAGTGCTCCATATCTTTTCTTAGAAGCAAATTAACCATTCGACCGATTTTTTTTCATTTTGTATTTTATTTTATTTTTGAAGAGCGAGCCATTTTAAAAGAAAAGAGAAAAGAATGCTCTAAGGAGCTAGCAACTTTGCGGATGGAAGATGAATGACTCCTTTGAAGGGCCAATCATTAATAGCATAGACAATGTCCACGATAATGAGCTAGCAAAAATCAAATAAGATAGCTAAAAAAGAAGGGGGGGGGGAGTGAATCAGGATGGCAATGAGAATGCAAAGGATGTCTTTTCCCAAGAGGCTTGTGATGCTTGGAAGGTGAGAAAGGTGGTTGTGTTGAAGGCTATAGGTGATGAGCAGGAAGTTATTAGAACAATCAAGCACAATTTGAGTAGGAAAGGTCAAGTATCAAATCAAGCTCAATGGTTACACACCGGAGACCATAATTCTACAGGCCATACGCCCCGAGTACAAGAGTTTACATCCCAAAAAGAAACAATTCCAGCTAAAAGGATAACATACCATTCAGATGGGTGGCTCATATGGCCATACAGATATGGACAATATGACCATACATACCTAAATACATTGGGTCACCTTTAACTTGTTATTCAAAATCACCCTGGAATCGGATGCTTGAGACTAAACTATATACACATTATATAGATCCATCTGACAAAGAAGAATATACAAGTAGAATATGTGAGAGATAAGCAGACATTACTATTGTCACAAATCTCCAATGATATCATAAAAATCCTCACTAATCAACTTTTTCAATCTCTTAGCTCCACTCTTCATACTTCATATTCCTTCAAGAAAATCCAAACCTGGCTCTGATATGCAGGTTGTAACGCCCCTAAATTAACCATGTTTCACTGTTTATAATCTCCTTAATAAATTCCTCAATTATAACTGATAAACCCAATGATCGGGGCGTTACCGCCGTCCAAAGGATAAGACTTGAAGTAAGTGTACTAAAAATAATATAGTTAAGCATAACCTTAACCATACACATTCACTCATAATCAACCATTTACAATCATGTGTTAACCAATGCAAGGTTCATAAAACATAGTAAAATAATTCACCATAATCTACATCTCCATCCACTGAAGAATTCAAAATACGGCTTTAAAGTATGCATATACTGCATCACTGCTGATCCTTCCAGATTTTCTTACTTAATTTACTCTGTTCAGCTGGTTTGCTAGCAAGAGGGCGATTCCCTGAGCATTTGCCTAAAACAAAACATGAAAACATTTTAAACTGTGAGCCGAAACTCAGTACATGCATTCTTGTATTATTAAATGATCTCTGAATAAATTGTTTGGGCGGCCACGTTGCAATTCAATTTAAGTTAAAACAGGAAATGAGATGAATGTAAAACTGCATTGCTAGTTATTATCTGATAGTGAACCCCTTGATACTGTTACGATCTATGGATAGGTGTACACCTGCCAAGCCGATTGGGGGACCTGGCCTAAAGCCGCGCAGGTAACTTAAGGGCAATGCCCTGTAACTGATAACTGATGGGGTCACTAATTATGTAATAAATCACTGATTAAACTGATTCATTGATGTACTTATCAAAACATTACAATTTCGATAAATACGTGCTGATTTTTAAAGATACAGGCAATAAACGTACCTGAAGTCTTTAAAATGATATTTCACTTGATAATACGTATGCACAATGAAAAATGATAGACTATGTCCCGATTCTGCTAAAAAAATGTAATTATAGGTAAATGTAGTTAGTAAACCATATTCACTGACATAATTTGTAACTTTAATGGAAATTGATTAATTAAAAAGACTTTTATAATTCCAATAATTCAATATATGACAAGTTAAACCAAAATGATCTAAATGATAAATCAGTTAGAGTTATTGAACTTGAAATTCAATAAATTGAAACAAAATAGATCAAATCTAAATTATTGAGCTGATAATGAAAAGATTTTAATTGATATAAAAGAAATATGGGTTTCTGATATTTCTGAAATGGATAATAGAAGGTGTAATGCTTCTAAAATGGATAATAGAATGTTTAATGCCATGAGGGGTGTTGTGAGATTCATAAAGGTTCAAATAACCTCAGTTTGATCCGTTAAGCACTTATTTCTTTCTTCACATATTACCGTTTGATAGTCTGCTTTAGAAAATCCATATCTTTTACTCTCGACCTCCAATTAAGATATATGAAAATCTCATAATGTCTACTAAAATTTTTATTTAGGACACAAAGTATGATTCACATAGTAAGGTCCCTAAAATTGGGATAGAATACAGACGTGCACAATTTCAGTCTAATCTGCGTAGTCGTAGCAAAATAACCATAACTGTTTCCACAGAACTCGGATTAAGGTGATTCAATAGCCATTTGAAAGACAACTCCTTGATCTATCCACACACCAAAAATCACAATTTTTCAATGAGCCAATCAATACCAGTTTTTTTCGTAATTTTCCCTATTCCAGTTTGTTCCCAGTTTTGATGAATTTTGCGCAGTTTCTATAAATTGATCATAACTTTGTCCACACAACTCAGAATTAAGTAATTCCAAATCCCATTGAAAGCTAACTCATTGAGCTATCAACTCACCAGAAATTATGATTTTTTTGATGTGCCAATTAATACCAGTTTTCTCCCGAAGTGACCCCTGGTTCAGGTCTGTTTACTGCTTAATAATCACATTTTTCAATCTTCACACAACCACCCATTAAAAACACTCTCTAACTTATATAAATTAGTATAAACATCTTGATATTCATTACCAATACCAAAGATCACAAAATCTCACTAAACAATCAAAATCCATCATCACAACCTAAACTTGCATGATCATGAACAACTTCAAACATTACTTACTTTCAAGCATAATCTAGCCATTAAAACATCAAAATAACTCTTATTTATATCAAGATAAATGATCCATAATCAAATCTAACATAAAAATCCAAAATGAAATTTGATTAGGCTAGACTTTTACCTTGCTTAGTGATCAAAAGGGAGAGATGGAGGTGTTGCTGGATGTAGGAGGTGTTTCGATGGTGCATGGTGGTTAATGGGGTGGCCACCTGGTGGTGGCCATGGAGGGGAGAGAAGAGGAAGAAGAAGATGGCCTTGTGTGGAGGAAAGTAGGAAAACTAGCCTTGCCTTCGCTAGCTTAGTTTACTTGGATGAAAATCATCCAAGTAAACTTGTCTGAGATTTTAGCTCCAAAAATATCTTGCTAATTGTAATTATGGCCTAATGATGGTAATTAGCGAAGCAAATGGATTAAAAACTTGTTGGGCCGAAATTGGCCTTAAATGAGCTCTGGGTTCGGAAAAAAAATATCAAAACGGGTGCGATTAATTAATTTTTTTTTTTAAGTTCGAAATTAAATGTGATGTCATGAGAAATAATTTAATCTTTTAAATCATAATTATCGAGGCCTACTATCAATTTTTCCGAAATTAATACGGTAAATGAAGCTTCAATTGCAAAGTGGGGCCCAAAATTGAATTCTCCCAACCGAGATGATTAAGTGAGATAAATAAATGTGAAAAATTAATAACACGACTTAATTAAATAAATAAACATGATTTAGGGTCAGGCTATTACACAGGTGTTGGCCGGTTATATTTCCGCACCCTTGTCAGCAACGGAGATGGAGTTGGTGACCAAGATCAGGACTAGGTTTAAGGGCATACACCTGAACGCCAGACAGTGGTAAGTATAAGGGAGGCGGGATTGTAGTTTTCTGTGCGTAACAGTATTACTTTGCGCTTGACATGTGCGCTGACATTGACGGACAGGGAGGAGGACATGCCGAAGTGTCTGCCGAAGCTTGTGCCGGTAAGTTGGTTACGGGGCCTCATCCATGTGGTTCCAAAGGGGGGAGCCGGAGACAGGTCTGGCAAGTACTGTGTTAGAAACCTTGTGATGGACTTGTTCACCGAGCTCCTGCATAGGCGGCAGCGGACCTACCCAACTTGTGTTGGATGTCGGTGTTTTTGAAGCACCACACGAGTGTATGAAGCCGTGACTGTGGACATATGCTCAAAACGACCCTTGTTCATATGTGCAGTGAATGTCATTAACTCTTGTGTGTCTGTCATAGGTGACCTTGCACAACAAGGGGCGTATCTTGGGCGTCATATGGGATAACTTCAAAGCCACCCCTTAGCCGGACGTATGCTATATAAGACATCACCAACTTCTTTCATTGCAAACACATTGACAGATTTCTATAATGAACATGTTGCGACCTGCTGCTGAGTGTAGGTGTTCATGCCCCAGCTGGAGATAACTGACAGGTACTAGTTGCTGCTTGTTGCGGACTTGCGAGATCGTTCCTTTCTCCCGTACAATTTGCTGCCCGCTCCAGCGGCGAAGACGAGGCAGGAACTGCTCGATAGCGTGGTGAGTCATTTATGTGTGTTGTGGTTGGTGCTTCAACTATGTGTTTCATTTCAACCGACGTGGTCGGTCCTTGTGCACTACCCCTCTTACGTTGTTGACAATGTTCACATGTGTGAAGAGGATTGCTTTGGTCCTTGCGTTCCTCCGCTCCACCACATATGCTGATGCAGGCCAGTGGGAGGTCGTTACACCGAAATGCCCCGAACAAAGGAAGTATATGTAGTTATCTCCCATGACCGCCACACCGTGTACGCATGACTTTATTTAACCCAGTTTAGTGACATTAGTGTTTGTTTGTTTGGACAGTGGACATGATTGCGGGGTGTTTGTCATGGCTTTCATGGACTTGCTATCCCTTAAAGCGGATGGGTTCGAGTTCGACCAAGATTGTGTTGTGCATTACGAGGTTTGTCTCCCACTTATACAATCTTGTCACATATGCAAAGTCGGGCACGTTAATCGTTGATGGTTGCATGTGAACTGCAGGTTTGCCTCCCCCCTAGTGGTTCTCACCGTATGCATCGGCGGCGGGCCCGTCTGGCGCACTTTTGGTGACATTGTTCAGTTGTTGGTTGGTGGTTTGTGATTATTTGTTGTCTATTTTTTGACATCGGTCACTTCCTTTATTCAGCTGTGGACTATTGTACTTTATTGGGTTGTATGGATGTATTCATATCAGTGGCTGAGTGACCCACTGGAGTTGGCCTATTTCAGTTGTATACCTCCATTGTATCTGCGTATGTATAACCTGGGTTAGTCAGTTCCCAGGACTGGGTTAGATGCAGAAGTTACATTGTATATTATTTACCATGGTTTCTTCTCTTGTACATCTTCGGATATGCAGTTGATGTTGTTGGGCTAATGAGAAACTGCATCGTATTCTGCGTCTTGTGTATAAGTAACCTTGGTTGTTAACCAAAATTCTTTGGGATATTGACAACGTCTTTCGCAAATGCATCGGACGAGCACCTTCTCAACTGTAGTTGGTGACGAACTTTTGTTTACCCAATCCAAGGCAGTTAAAGGGATTGTAATGTAGTGTACATTTCTGCATTTGTTATGTACATTGCCTTGGTTAGTGACATTGGGGGTTTGAGGATATTGCCACCTGCTTAGTCTTGGGGGTTTTGCAGAACATATCCTCACCTACTCATACGGAGATCCCGGGATTGGTAGCTGTGTTTCTAGGGATACTGAACTGGTGCACGTCCATGATCCCGTTATTGTCACATACACAACCCGGGTAGTCTCCCTTATTTTCTGGTTTACTGACATGTTCGATGTATATGGAGCACAGGTGGTTATATGCACAACCCGGGTTGCTCACATTCATTGTCTGGTATGCTTATTTGCTTCGACGAAATTGTCCCGTTATTGTGCATTCCACATCCTGCGTTAGTGTCCTCTATTTGGTGGGATACTGATTACATACACAACGCTCCCGTTATTATGATTACCACAACTTGGGTTAGTCTCCGTTATGATCTGGGTTACTGACATATTAGACGTCTATGATTAGAGGTGGTTAATATCCATGACTTGGATTAGTGACGTATATTACGTGGGATGCTGATGTGGGGCACGTCAATTATCCCATTATTGACGCATCGACATCCTGGGGTAGTGAAGTTTATTTAGTGGGATACTGACATATTGAGGTATCCAACTGTTGAAATTGCACACCCGGGTTGGTCATTAGGGTTGGTTGACCACTTTGTGGGGTACTGCCCATATTCCACCTCTTTCACGTGGGTGGGAAATGTTGTGGGATATTTATTTGTTGCAGGAAAATGGTCTTGTTATTCTCATACCCACACACAGACACCATTGTAATCGAATAGATAACAAGTCTTGTATACATACACCACATGGGGATATTTACATGGAACTCTCCATAAGTATAGCAGAGGGGAATACTTCATACCCACCCATAGACACCATTGTATAAGGTAGATGTACAAAAAGATGAAATTGAGGATAACAATTGTCACATACTAAAAGTTTGTGCTTAAATAGTGTAGTAAACTTCCAGCTTGTGACACAAAACATCCTGGGATATGTAGCCAGGGAGTGTAACTATATGAACATATCCCCAATGGCTCATGTCAACGCAGTGATGAAACCAAAAAAAGTGTACCCCATTACCCAGGAAATGAGATTATATGAGGACACCTGTGAATATCATCACGTACGCGATAATCGCAGTGACACATATACACAAGCTCATTAGTTGACCTCTAATGCCGTTGTTGATGAGTAGCTCCACCCCCATTTCGGTGTCCATATACCGGCGGAGAGTAGCCGTGGCAATCAACAAATCAGCACGCAATGATCGGTTCTCCGCTTGAAGGTTTCTGACAGATATCTTCTCAGCCGGGTTAGGCGATCATCCACCCACTAAAAGTGCTTGCACTTCCTTTACATCACATGGAAAACACACATGTAATACAAATGATAACGCATGTGTGGACGTAATAATAGACACAAGCATATGGAATTTTGTGGATGAATTCAGTACCTTGTGGCAAACTGTATGCCTCTGATTTTTGTCACCCTGAGCAGGGATGATGTCAGCAGCCCGATCACAGTCACAATATATGACCAACTTAGTGTCTTGGTTAGAAGCCATTGTCATTAATATGTGTCAGTAGGTTGGTTGTGTTTGTAATTGTGGTTGGTATGGGTTGGGTGTATGAATCTCTCTGTGGAACGCTTAACTGTGGGGGGATTTTTGCTGCATTGAATTGGGTTTGGGAGTTGGTGGCCATTAAATGGGGAAATTATGATTGACCCAGAGTGGGTTAGTTGATGATAGGAATGTTTTGGGCGGGACTTTTTCCCTCTAAAATGGGAGTGGCTATCCCGCCAATCCCACATCATGATTAGTGTTGGGGGGCCCCTCTTTTTGGTTCACATTAGACATCTACTCCCCAATTATGAAGTGGAGACCTCCCCAAAATGTGGTTCACATAATTCTAAACCGCGTGTCAGATGCTTCACTGGGGTACGTACCCTCACAATACAAGACATGTCCGTGTCATGCCCAATGAAACCAGATACTTCCACTTTGGAGCTATTCCCGAGGATGGTGACCCCCCCAACAAAACCAAGGGGCTACCTGTAGTTGTACTTGAGGTTGTGCGCCTCGTCAAGGAGCCTTCGCGCATTACGACTACCAACACGTGTGTCTGTAAGTACCACCACATATGCCCCCGTAATTGACATCATAGTGAATAGGTTGGGTCGGAAGGAAGCTCGTGCGAGCCCTCTGTAGTTCCATATGTAAATGCGTACCTCCTGACATGTCATCGGTGGTATGCTTGATGTGCAACCGCGGTGGTATACAATTGTCGCGTTCGACACTTCATGCACGACACTGTTTAACTCATTCAGGGTGGTCGACCTAGTGTTCAACTTCGCTACTTCTCGGTCGGGTGGGAGGGCGAACAAGTATATGTCATCCATCCAGCCCCCGTAACGGACGGTGTTCACAACCGATGTCACTTCCTTCGAAGTTGTGGAATGAATGCCAGGGCTGGCATCGGGTCGATGTCATACGCCTCCAGCATTTGATCTTATTCCTAATATGCTCCAAACGGAAGCAACGACGTTCATCTGCCCACAGTTGTTCTTTCCACTCCTGTGGCCAGTTTGGATCAAACTCCCGGACGAGGGGGACTTATCCGAAGACAAGTCGACCACAGGGCAGCAAACACTGTAGGTTCCGCAATTTCTTCCGCTCTGATGGATTGAAATCATCCCACCACACAGGGAAGTCCATGAAGGTTTGGAGGGAGATGTTGTCCAGGGGACAGAAGTGACCCCCTTGAACCCACCCAAGGGTTGGTACAGATTGATTAGAAATATCAAGGTTAGCCATATTGATGTGGAGATAATGGTTACGAACGATTGCGTATATTGTGTGTGTCAGCAATGTGGGTGTTGTAAGGTGACATATTAAGGCCTTATGTAGAAGTCGATGTTATAAACGATTTCACCTACCTACACCAACCCCCACCTAAATTTCCAGAACTTCATACTCTCACTGACCACATTAATTGCCCTCCCACCGTACGCGATAATCGCGGCAGTGCACACCCACTAATTCGTACACATATCCTGGGATATGTATTTAAACAGGCCAATATGCATACCCTGCTTAACCCGATACAATCCCGGGATATTCATATCAACATCTCAATTCAAAACCCCCATGTAACCGGGGGAAAAACAAAGGGAAAACCACAACCACAATACACTGGCAATGTGAATCACACGAGAGGTTACTGTTTATGTACATGAATGGTTTGCAAGGCACATGTTTCTACACTGCCAGTACGCAGGGGAAGTGAAGCTCATAAAACCCCAACTACATTCATATCAATCTGTCATTGCACAGCATCCCAACTGCGACCAAAACACGAACACCTGTACCACCACACGGCATTGCCAAATAATTAGTTATGATTACTGCTTATGTACATTAACCGGCACAAGGCGGCCAATTATGTTGGCAACCTACATTAGTGCCACAACTATCCTGGGATATGAGCAAGGAAATGACATGTTACCTTCATGTTATGTGTCCTGGACGTAGTTGCCTTCAAACAAATCCTCCACGGGCACAACAATGGTTGTGTCATCTGCATTAAAATCAGCGCGTGAATTCCTGCACGTGTTTCTGTAGTGTCTAACCTCTCCGCATTTTGAGCACTTCTAGAGCTGGATGCCTTTCCTTTGAGATTCAATTCGCCTCTTTCGGAGCCTGCCTTGTGGACGTGGGTTCAATGGTGGAAGGATTATTCGGTTATATCCATCATCCAATGCTTCCCCGCCTACAACCACACCCGTGGCGTTATCCACGGTTGCAGAATCGTGCATCTTCATTGGATGTATGCTGTTCATGTAAATCGTACTCTTACTGCCCGCCTTGTAATAGTCGCTGACATAATCATACACCCACAACTTCTGCTTGTGAATGACTGCCATTGCATGTGCACACGGCGGGCCCTTCAACTGCCACCACTTGCAGCTACATTTCCTTTCTGCTAAGTTCACTACTAGGCTACGATTGTTCGTCAGGAGCACACCATACTCTCCAAGGGCTGTGTTAAATAGCTTCACATCTGCTACGGAACCAATGTTCGCCAGTGACTTCCTCAGCTTCTTCTCAATTATGTCACCTACACCATTCTTCCACTTTTCAAGCTCCGTCTTCCGCTTATCGAATTTCAAACCGAGCTTCTATATATGCCTACTAACAAGTTACGGGATTGACATACGCCGCAATGAACACATCCAGTTGTTCCAGCTTCCACAGCATTCTTATTCAACCTACCCCACCTCTCCTTCGTGAATTTTGACTGCGCCCACCGTTCGGGCTCATTACGCTCCACCCAACTTGCCAACTGCGGCTTGTATTTCCTCAACTCCTTCACTGCAACTCCATACTCAACCCCCATTGGGGCGTACACAATCTTGTTGAACACCTCCTTCAATATGTCCTTCGATCCCTGCCGTCGGATCCCTACCTTCCCTGCGTAAGTCAAAAAGTTCTCCCGCACGTACCGCAAATAGTAGCTATGGTTCTCAATCTCAAACACCCTTGGCACCGCAGACAGTGACCCCTGATTCCTATCGCTTATAATCACAGGTTGCATTCCGCCCAAACATTCGCGTACTATGGTCAAAAACTAGAACCACTCATCGACGTTCTCCACGGACATAACTGCATATGCAACGTCGAACAAGTGGTCATCTGCAACAAGTGCACCCACTGATAGTATAGGCCCCTTATGCGGCCCACTCAAATAAGCTCCATCAACAAATAATATCTTCCTACACCCAAGTATGAAACCATTCAATGATGCACCATATGCAACAAACATACGCTTGAACCTGGATCCTTGCATCTCACAGAATGCTCTTGACTCAGGATTTGTCCTTACAATAGCTGCACACATCTAGGGTAATAGCTTGTAATGGTCCTCCAGTCTTCTGTTTTGTAGCAACTGCACATACTCATGGCCCCTCCAACACTGCATATATGACACCTTTATTCCCATCTCCAGTTGCAAATCCTTCAATATCTCTGGGGGTGTGTAACTATCACTTAATTGAACCTTCCCTTAATTGAGAGTACCAAGCAGACTCGCTCGCATTCGCCTTCTGCCCTACTTCCCCATTTGGCACTCAGCTTCCACGCTGTGCACGTGCCCTGGTTCAAACTCCTTTACAAACATTTCACCTCTTTTTAGGTGGCCCCTCACATAGATGTAAAACCCACACCCTTCTACAGTACACTTCATAGTAATTCGTTGCCGATAATTTCGTACATACTTATACTCAAATCGGTTCGCTATGGCATACTTCCAAATACTTATCTTCACCTCACTCGCAGAAGCAAACACCTGACCCTTTGCTTTGATTTCATTCTTCCATATCAGCATCCTCTTTCGGTATGCCTCCACTTGCACCCCCGATGTTGGTCATACTACACCATCCCCTGTTTCATCATCGTCAGAGTCGGAGCTTGAATCACCAGATTCGTCCTCAGGTATATCAAACGATACACAGCTCCTTATCACCTTCGTACGTTCCTCCACTACAGCTGCCTCATCAACTTCCTCTCGTTCTCCTGTACTTCCTTCTGTAGCGTCCCTGCATATTATACATCAACTCACACATGATCAGTCATTGTTTGTAAGTAGTGCAAATTACGAACCACACCCACTTGCTTGTTGGTATCAATGATTCTTACCTTACAACGTGGTCTGCAACCACTCCCCCATCCACCCCGCGTGCAACATCACCAGCACTGACAGTTGCTCCACCCCTCCTACGATCACTACAGCCACACCCTCCACTGCCCTTCACACACTTCATTTCCATGTACCCATCCTACACACGGACCCTCACTCCCTGCCACATACAGGTAAGCATACTCATCGTTCCCCTTCATCAACTTCTTAACATCACCATCTCATCCAAATGGCAACAACTCAAATCAATTACACTTCAAACTATACCATATTCGTCGACCCCGTACACCCTCCCTCATTGCCTCATCCATTAATCGCAACACTTCAAGCACACCCATGTTCTCCTTCACCCACACACAATCTTTCCCTCCCTGGTAACATAACTTTCCCCCTGAATCTTCCTCTAACAACCCTCCTCATCATATATACAATGTCATCTGCCTGCCACAACCACCTCCTCTAATGACATTTTCACCTTCCTATGCTGTACACTAATGATCACTTGCAAACACACGTATACTTGTCAGCAATAACTCCACACACAAGGTATATACCACATTCGCACCCCACATTATCTCAGTACAACTTCACATACACTACTCACTTGGGTTCCAACAAATTATCAAACTCAAGTCGCCATTCAACCCAGCACATGAGACTGTCTTCCCTATATATGTCCTGTCAACAGTTCCTTATCCTTTGCTCCTCGCCCTACAGGTAACACAGGTTAGTCATCACCAATACCCATGTTATCCACTAGTATGTCATCCGTTATTCAGTATGCAATTACGGTTCACTAATGCAAATGAAGATACACATCCTGACCCAATTAAGTACAGCTGCCCACCTCAATAACAAGCATTCTACACATCTATTACTGCAGACCAGCACTACAAATATGTTCATGCATAACTTCTGCAGCGGTTAACCCGGGTTACTCAATACATATTACCGGGTTCAGCACTCTTACTTTCTGGAATATTCATTGCGTATTTACGGAGTTAAACCATTTCACATCAACTGCCCAACTAAACTAGCCCTAATGTAATTGTTATCCCAGGTTATTCAATACACATATTCGAGATAACCACTACAGAGTATCATACATTCCGCACCATGAGCACACGACAATTGCATACATCAATTTAGTCCAAGCCCCAACTACACAAATGTACATATACCCCACCTCTCCAACCTCATCACCCAAACCCTGAACCCTTTTCAACAGCACAGCAATAGAACATCCCGCCCCCCAAATTTCGACATTCCCAATTGCAAGTATAAACTAACACACACAAGTTATATAACTGATTAATTCACTAACCTGTGTTCAGCGCAAACAAGAAGTCATCCACAGGTCATCACCAACACAACATGTACAGTACTCCACTGCCTCAAGCCCTTCACTCTCTTTCGATCCTTCAGAAAAATGACATCTTTCATAATTTGTGAAGCTCCTTTCTCCACCTTCAGTTTACATCCCACCAATACCTACCTCTTCCTCCACCATTGACGACTTTGACGAGCTCAGAGAATTAGCGAGTCTGCTTTGTGAGTGTCTTCTACAGCAAGCTATGAAATTCCATCTCTTTCTTCAGCTTACTTTTCCCCCTATTGCAAAGACTTCATTAAGGGCCTTACCATCTTTACACGCAGATAAGAAACGACCCCCTAAGAGAATGTGTTAGAAAAAACAACACCTCTAAGTAAGAACTTCCAAACTAAAAAGTGTTAATTGAAACAACACTATTAGGTAAATTTTCCTTTTTTAAAAATAATTTTTTTGTTTTTAATATACATATTTTTAGAACAATTTTTTTGTTTTTGATATATAAATTTTTTTAACGATTAACCGGGGAATTATATTGTACCACCCAAGGCACAAAAATCACTGTACACAATGAACTCACGCGCGTTTGCAGGTCACGCTCTTTCCTATCGGTTGTTTTAAATTCTTCCATGTGCAACTTATTAAAAAAAAAAAAAAACTCTGCACTCATGCCTCTCCTCTTTAGCATGAACAACTTCTCTAGATCAGAGCATTGCAACAGCTTCATCAAACTCAAATTAATCAAATCTAGTTTGATTCAACTTCAATTTCTTATCTGCAAACCCTAAATTGTAGCGGCGTCCTTGCTTCAAAACTCAAATTAGGTGTTATGGATGGATCTTTTGGCTCTTGTATGCTAGATCATGGCTTTTAGATCATTGAATCAATGGTAGTAGATGAACCTTTGGTGATTTTGCAATGTGTTGCTGATCAAGGAACAACCATAATTGAGCCTATTGTAGATCAAGGTAAACGAATTCTATTTTGTAATTATTCATATTTTTTCCACAATTTTAAAATTGATTTGGTCTTGTTTTAGGTTTTACGTCTTCAAAATTGGTTTTTTGTTAACTACGTTGAACTATAGTTAGTTGTTCATTGAGTAATTACTTGATCATTGTATGTTGAAAGTTTATTTATGAAGTTGTTTAAAGCTTCTTTGGATTTGTGCACAGTACACTAAAGCATTATCACAAGTACACTAATATATCTACTAATACACACTAAAATAGAATGGACTTCCTATCGATGTGTTTTATTATGTATATGATTTTACTTACAAATTTCAGTTGTCTTGTGTGTTTATCGTTTCAATTTTTCCTTTTGTTGGCTTTTTACCAGTGCACAAACAGCATCCTAATGTCACAGTTGAAATCTCTTCAAGTGAAATTAAAGCAGTTAGAGAATCAGATGAGTTACAGTTGCTAGGGCAGAAGGTCAGGTCACAGGATGAAGCCATTAAGCTTTGTACTAAATGTGCATTTAGGATTGGTTTTGGTGTCAGGCTTGGTAATGTCAACTACAAAGGCAGGACTTCTGTTATTAGAGAGAAAGAAATGCACTACTCCAAATGCGGACTTGAGAGAAACCCACAGAAGAATGATAAGTAATACTCAAAGCAGAACACTCGAAGTCATTGCAATGCAAAGGTTGCTTTCTATCAAGGATTAAATCCACTTGCATCATTCTCATAGGAAGATGGAAAAAACCTCACATTGAGTATTTCCGAAAAATGAGAAAAAGCGGTCTTAAAGCATCATAAATTTATTGTGTTTTAAAAAATGAAACGTTAAGCTCCCTTGCTCTTGGTTTTACTCAAAGAGATCTTTACGACAATCTAGCTAAAGAGGATAAAAGGATTTTAAAAGGTGGTGGTGCAAAGCATTTGGTAATTACCTTTGAAGATAGAACTCAAAAAGAGAGTATTTTTTTTCTATCTTACTCAGCTAGATAGTGATGACTATTTGATTAGCTTTTTTTGGTTAGCTTTTTTAGGAGGGATTCTCATATGAAAATTGATTGTCTTCTGTTTGATGATTTATTGGTATTCGACACTACATACCAAACAAATAAATCTAGAATAATTTGTGCCACATTTGTTTGCATGAACCACCATGCAAATAATGTTATGGTCGGATGTGGGTTTTTGATTAATGAGAAAGTAAAAAGTTTCATTTGGTTGTTCAATACTTTTCTTAGATTAATGGATGATATAGCTCCGGAGACAATAATGATGGATCAAGCCTTTTCAATCGCTAATGCAATAGTGAAAGTGTTTCCAACTAATCATGATAGGCTTTGTGGTTGGCACACTAAAGAGAATTCAAGGTGTCATATTAATCATTTGAGAATGCTGCCTGGTTTTGTCACCAAATGTGATCGCATTCTATTTAGATGTGACATAATATCTAAGTTTAAGCAGTATTGGTCAAGGTAACAACACTGAAAATAGTACCTATATTCACTAAAACTTAAACTATTCTACACTAATTTTCTAGTTTGCCCCTATCTTTTTTTGCAATTTACGATCTAATTACAACTGTACGAATCATCCTTGATTATCAAGGCTTCACCGCATCACAGAAAAGTGGTGCCTGTATTTTCAAATGATCACTTTTTTGGAGGAGTTTTGTCCTCTCAAAGAAGTGAGAGCACGAATTCGTCACTATCAAGACAGTTGAGTAAACTTTCTAGTTTATTTTATTTTTACAATATCTTCTATGATGTTGTTGGTGAATGGAGATCAAAAGAGAAAAAAGCCAATGTACTGAACAAAGAAGGATAACATGATATGTATTTACCTTAAGTTACCATTTTATAACAAGTTGTGAAGATCTACACCATTAACATGTAGAAAGTTTTCAAAGCTGAATATAGAAAGGGACAAGGGTGCTCTCAAGACCATGTGAGTTCTGTCCAAAATGAGAGAACAATTGAGCATGTTTACTTTGTATTTGAGAAACGATATAGCAAGGACTTTGGATTTTGTGTTAGATTTAATTCCAAGGACCATGCCATCTCCTGTGATTGCAAAAAATATAGTGAAACTGGGATATTATGCTGCCATGCTCTGCGGATTCACAATATTTATTGTGTTAAAGAGATACCTAAGAAGTACATATTGAAGAGGTGGACAAGAGTAGCAAGGCCTCAGGTAGATATTCAAGTGTGCTGTGACAATCACAATATTTTACTACCCTTCATTAATGTGAAGAGCACATATGCTTAAAAATTTTGAGTCTCTGCTATTATCCAGTGAGGGAAATGTGAAAGCAAAGGAGATTTGTGAGGAAATGTTCAAGAAACTTACATGAGATGTGGAGGCAAAGTTTGGTTGTGTGCATGTATCTGACGTGGAAGAGGCAAGAAGGGACATTAATGTTGTGATTCGAAACCCTGTTGGCCAGAGGAAAAAATAAGAAAGAAATGAGAGACCAAAAAGCAATTTGGAAGAGATTGCTAGAAGCAAGGTCCAGGAAAGCTATGTCCGCTACAAAGAAAAAAGATATTGTTCAATTAGAGCAGGTAAGGGAACAACATATGTAAATTTAAGAGATTAAATTTTAAGGTTTATTGGTTGTTTTTATTTTGTGCATGTGTAATTTATTTTTTTTTAAAATATGCAGTGTCATGAGCTTTCACAGAGCAGTGTAGTGTCAAGTATGGGGGAGATGTACCAAGTGTTTAGGTTGATCTTTAAAGAAAGAGGTGGACAAACTCCAAGCACAAGCAAGGCCACTAGTGCTATTGATTTGAATGTTCCTTATGATGTTTTAAGTTTTTTGAAATAGACAAATTAGACATTTTTAAATACGCGAAAAATATGTTTTGCATAGATGGTTCTACTTTGCAATGGTCATGTCGGACAACTGTGAATGTAATTGGACACATTCTTTTTGACGTATGAAAGTATTTCAGTTGTTACCTTTTAAAATTTTTGTTAAACAGCTTTAATAGGCTTATGTGCTATTGATTTAAATGAAGAATTATGGGTGATGCTTAGTGCAAAATACATTGATATTTGGTGTATATGAAGAACAATTTAGTGTTAACTCATTGTGGCAGAGTTTTGAAATAACAAAAAGTAAAGTTTAGTACAAAGTTTGGTGTAAAATAGAATTTCATTTAGTGTGTGGACTAGAGCACTGAACAATATTTAGTGTTAGTGTTTTATGTGATGATTTCCCAAAAATTGGTGTATGAAAAACCATAGCTTAGTACAAAGTTTAGTGTATGATAGGCTAGTGTACAATGCACAACAGACATTGTTTAGTGTAATATGTTACACATGATAGTATTTGTGTCCAAAATGTACTTTATACAATGTCCTCATTTATGAAAATCCTGAATCAACAGTGGTAACTGTACAAAGTCAAACAGGTGAGAATGAATCTCAACCTTAGTATTAACATAGCTAGCCAATATATAAGTATCACATACATGGAAGCTAATCTAGATAATAGTTTTGTCCAAAAAAGTACATTATGGAATCATATTGTAATAGCTATCAACTAAGTACTAGGACCTGCAATAGTTGCATTTTCAACTTCATCTTCACGAAAGCCTTCAGCTCTCTTCAACAATGCATGCCTTTCTTTATTTTCCTTCTTCATTAAGATGTCATGACAATATATGACTTGTGGAGCATTAAGTTTTGCTTTCTAAAAAAATAGGAATGGAAACATGAAAAAGTGTTCGTCCAAGAATTTTCATTTCTCCAAAGTATATCAATCCACATTTTCTTTAGAAGGAACTCACATCTCTAGATTTGAATCCACATTTTCATTTCTTCTCTCTTTGTCCAAAGTATGTCTCCATATGCCTCATCAAATAGATCCCACAATCTCTAAAACTGGTATGTCTTCCATGTCATCTCTAGCCGCTTTGACTCAAATTCACGAATAATTTCAGACTTAGGATGCTTAAGTTCGTCCAAGAATTTGAACACACAATGTTGTTGTTACAGCAAGATAACAATTATTAGAATAATTATTTTAAAAGTTTTAACAAAAAAAATTGTAGTTATAGAATAGGAAAAACAATAACAAGAATTACCATTTCTTCAAGGAAAGGACCATAACTCTACTCATATGATCTCGCAGCATTCAAGTTGTTGATGATATCATATGTTTCATCCCTTATGTTAAAGCAATATAGGAAATAGTGTTGTTCATAGCATATTGAAGCCATAACCTATCAAAATAAAGAGTTTGTATTAAATAGAATGAAAGGGCATACTTGTTTGTAAATCTAGTGTATGATAGGTTTTGTTTAGTGTAAAATATAATAATGTTTACCACTGTCTTCAACAAATATATTAGCATGCCTTTAGTGTATAACAGGTTTTTGTTTAGTGTAGTACAGTATAATGTTTAGCCTATTTCACTGCATTTTGAAGTTCATTTCTTAGCTAGTAAGGCTTTATTAATGTGTAATCTGATTTGGCATGCAAAACTAGGAAAGAGGCTTATGTAAACACTTACCAAGTTCACTTTTTGTATATCAATTCACTCGCATCTCTTCAGCTCTACATCCAAAATTTTCTTGAATGACAAGTATCATTGACTGTTTGATTTTTTGGGGAAGTTTATAGAGCTACTTTCAAGCTACAAAAGCAAGTATACATGTTAGTTGACCACTGCCACAAGCGCATGGGTAGTCGCAGTATAGATAGAAAGATCACTCCTCAGGGACCAATGTAATCTATCAAGTTCTGTCTACCAAAATAGGCTAAGTAAAATTCTAATTTAAGAGGGTTCGATTTAACAACTTCTAATTCACTAATTTTTAAATCAATTAAGGAAACGTGTCTAGTAATTCATGTAGTTATGAAAGTTAATCGGACCAAATTGATAAGCATGTGCTTTTTTCTAACTGGCTAATTTCGAGGATTTGCAATCTATCCAAAAATTTAGTCTATTCTTTCGAACTCAACCAAATTCACCTAAACTAAGCAAAGTCGTTCTTTCAAACTAATTTATTTTAATCCAGGTTAAAGATCTTCGATTACACTCTATGTCCTCCTAACATACAAATCTCTCTTTCCAAACGATGTTATGCCAGGTTTTATCAAGCAGTCTAACAATCAAATGTCACCTTTTAGTTTTCACTCAATTGTTTCAAGTGTGCAAGTAAATTTTGGCCAAAAAACCACTCATAACATGATAATCACTTGATAAAATAAAATCAAATCAGTCATGAAAATAAGCACAATTCTTTAGATTAAAACATGATCTAACTATACTTTCATAAACTACTGAATTCCTAGACAAAATAAAACTACTCATACATGATTAAAGATTAAATAACTTACCAACGTTTCACGAAATCTGAGCAGAAGGGCTTGACTAAGAATAGCCTTCAACCAAGGGCTTCAAGCCACCTCAAGATCAAACACTCACGCTTAAGATTTCTTACCAATACAAACACCAAATTAAAAATCTAAACTAAAAAGAACAAACATTTGAGAAAGAAGATAAACTATGCTACTCTTGCCTGCTTTTTATCTATATCTCTATGCATATGCCCTCTCTTCTGCTGCTGAATGAAGCCCTTTCATAGGAGAGCTCGGACATTTTCAGCCTCACAACCGAAGGAAGACGATGAGGCAACATTTTCTCAACTCACCACGGACTGTGGCAGACACCACGGTCCGACCGTGGTCTGGGCTAGAACCGATTTTTTGCTCTTTTCTTGCTCCACGGTCATAGCATCACATGGGTATCCGTGGGGGAGGTCAAAGTATAACCATTAAGGTCAAATGTTGGGTAAAAAGGCCTAAAATCCTGTAAAACATATCAAACAACCATGCCTAAGCATAAATCGAGAATAAAAGTATAAATAATAACATTAAGCACATAATTCTCCTAAAAATGAAGCAAAATATCCTTAAAATGATGTATACATTAAGTACTTATCAAGCTCCCCCATGCTTAAACTATTGCTTATCCTCAAGCAATGCTAAGAAAAACAAAACTATACACAACCTCCTCATGATAGACATAGGCAACATTCAAAATGGCAAAGCTGATCCAAAGGTAGCCCAAAAAGAAATAAAAATCATTAACAAACAGATTAAGGAATGAAATTTTCAAAAACCTTTTGATAGACCACAATGTCAAACTTGAATCAATCTCCTGAAATTATCAAATGCAGTCATTTCAACATATAAAACAAGTAAACTTAGCAAGGCTGGTAGAACCTCACTATAGTTATGTGGCTCTCATCACTCATGTGTTTAATAATAATGAAGGTTCTCTTAATTCTCATTCCTTAGACTCAAATTTACAATAAGCTTGATAAGACTCTCAAATTCATCATTACTAATATGCAAACACACTAGACAATCATGAGGATTTTCATAGGATTATAATGGGGCTATGGGTAAAGGTAAGAGGGGAACAAATATTTTGGAAATGAGGAGTTAGAAGCTAGAGACTAAGAGCTAAACAATTCTGATGCATCATACTACATCCTTCTTAGACCATTATAGTTTATCAACAAAATACATCCCTTATTGAAGAGAGAAAGAATCAAAAATTACAAATAACTTACAATCCCAATAAGGCTAACACTTTCTTCCTTGTTTTTTTCTTTTTCTTTTATATATTTTTTTCTATTGTTTCCCTTTTTTCCTTTTTTTTCATGTTCCTTTCTTTTTTTTTTTGGCTTTGTTTTTTCGAAATAAGTTAGCCAAGGGAAAATGATGTATGTGTGGGTGGTAAGTGAACCAAATCAAACTCAAATAAACCCCAAATAAGAATTGATCCAAAGTAAAGAGAAAATGGAAGGTTGATTGAGATGGAATGAAAATAATAACAAAAAGAACAAAGGATAAACAAGACCTTGCACTTGAGATAATCCTTCACGGAGCCACTCAAGGACTTGATCTTGGGTAAATCCTCTTGTCTTCACCAAGGAATCACTCCAATTGGAAAAGAAAAGAGAACCTAGAACACCACTTGAACTTGCCAAAATTCAAGATATAGAACTAGGGATTTGGAATACTTTTGAGAATCACACTCAAAGGTAATTGTATTTCACTTTGGGAAAGCTTACAACTCTGAATTCAAATGCAACTACATAACCCACCTATTTATAGGCTAAACAAAGATAACCAAAAGACTTAAAAACTCCTAGCAATTAAAACTAGAAAATTGAAAAGACTTAGGAAAAATAAAAAGACACAACTTAAAGGAATGGCGGAGGTTACAATGAACATTCTAGACTTCCTATCAGCTGAAGACATCCATCTAAAACACTCCAAGTCGTGCATGATGTCATCCACATGATGTCATGTAACCAAAGTCTCTTCATTTGCCCAGCATTTAATCCTTGCAGCAGCCTCCACTTCAACTGAGCATAACTCTCAGCACACACGTCCAAATCAGGTGATTCTGGGCTTGTTAGAAAGCCCTGGAAATCTATTTTCCAGAATGGGCTCATTTGCTCAATTTGGATAAGTCGATCAAAAGTTATGGTCCGAACATTACACCTATATCAGAACTGGACTGGAGCAGGACAACTTCCCTTTGAGTGCTTCCGCAGGGATGAATCGGGCACCAATTCTTCCGGAAGGAATATGAGTTTTATCTAGATTTTCACCACTTGCTTGACTACTTCATGGTGTCTAAAGTCCTTGAACTCACATAATAAGAGAAAATATGAGAGTTCCCATGCACGCTCTTGTTTGACACTTTTCTTCTTGGAAGTTGACCTTAAATAAAAATGATGCATATGGGAATATGCATCATACTCCCCGGGTGGTTTTGAGTTTGTCCTCAAACTCGGGAGTTCTTTTTTCTTCTCATACAAGAGGGCATATTTATGAAATGGGGTTCTTTGTGGACAAAAATTATAGGGCATCTCTTGAAGAGCAGTATGATCATGGGGTTGATAAAAGAGGGTAAGGGGAGGGTAGAAACTAGGGTTAGACTCGGTTAGGAGAAGAGAGGTGAGTAAGAGGTTCTTTTGTAAGACTTTTTGTGATTTGGGGGTTTGGGAAGATTGAATGGGGCTAGGTTCATGCTCATCAAATCTTAGAGGTAGGCTCCAATTTACCTCATTATCTACTTCATTATAGGTGTCAAAGATGGGAAGTAGATCAAAGTTAACGTCACTATTTTCTTGATAATGACCTTCTTCATTTAAGACAAATGGATAGCTAACTTCTTTTTCTTCCTTCATGGCTTCTTCCCATTCGGTCAAGGTGATGAATTCCTTGTTGGGGCAGTCCGAGAGTGCATGACCAAAGCCTTGACACTTAGAACACCTTTTAACGCTCATGTTAGAACTCATGGTAGGACCAGATGTGTATGAGGCTGATTTGTGGATGTGTTTGGGTTTGGAAATTTGGTCAAGTAGGCAACCTAGGCTCTGATACCAATTGATGTATATGTGGGTGGTAAGTGAACCAAATCAAACTCAAATAAACCCAAATAAGAATTGAACCAAAGTAAAGAGAAAATGGAAGGTTGATTGAGATGGAATGAAAATAATAACAAAAAAGAACAAAGGATAAACAAGACCTTGCACTTGAGATAATCCTTCGCGGAGCCACTCAAGGACTTGATCTTGGGCAAATCCTCTTGTCTTCACCAAGGAATCACTCCAATTGGAAAAGAAAAGAGAACCTAGAACACCACTTGAACTTGCCAAAATTCAAGATATAGAACTAGGGATTTGGAATACTTTTGAGAATCACACTCAAAGGTAATTGTATTTCACTTTGGGAAAGCTTACAACTCTGAATTCAAATGCAACTACATAACCCACCTATTTATAGGCTAAACAAAGATAACCAAAAGACTTAAAAACTCCTAGCAATTAAAACTAAAAAATTGAAAAGACTTAGGAAAAATAAAAAGACACAACTTAAAGGAATGGCGGAGGTTACAATGAACATTCTAGACTTCCTATCAGCTGAAGACATCCATCTAGAACACTCCAAGTCGTGCATGATGTCATCCACATGATGTCATGTAACCAAAGTCTCTTCATTTGCCCAGCATTTAATCCTTGCAGCAGCCTCCACTTCAACTGAGCATAACTCTCAGCACACACGTCCAAATCAGGTGATTCTGGGCTTGTTGGAAAGCCCTGGAAATCTATTTTCCAGAATGGGCTCATTTGCTCAATTTGGATAAGTCGATCAAAAGTTATGGTCCGAACATTACACCTATATCAGAACTGGACTGGAGCAGGACAACTTCCCTTTGAGTGCTTCCGCAGGGATGAATCGGGCACCAATTCTTCCGGAAGGAATATGAGTTTTATCCAGATTTTCGCCACTTGCTTGACTGCTTCATGGTGTCTAAAGTCCTTGAACTCACATAATAAGAGAAAATATGAGAGTTCCCATGCACGCTCTTGTTTGACACTTTTCTTCTTGGAAGTTGACCTTAAATAAAAATGATGCATATGGGAATATGCATCAGAAAATCCATAACAAACTTTAAATTCCAACTCTTCTCCAAATTTTGTACAATGAAACAAGGGATTTATCAAAATCTCACATCCCTTCATCAAACAGCCAAAATTCACTGAACGATAACAATCCACCTTACTAGTGCCCTATCAAACGTGATGCAAAAGAATAAAATGTTCCTCTAGTGTTGGCTTAAGGGTAAAACAAGTATTTGGTCATGGGCTATAATACGAGGTTCAAATTAAGAAAATCAGATATAGACTCAAAGGGGCTAGCAACGGATACAATACACAACAAAGGTGGCTATTTGGCCGTGGGGGTTAACAAATCAAAGAAAAAAGCCTCAGTCATATTGCCTAAATGCATATACAAAATGTGATCTTGAATGAGAATCAAAGCAAGTTCTAGAGAAATGACGTCAAGGAAGAGTCACACATAAAAGAAAATATGAGACTAAATTGATAAATAGCCTCTAAAAGCTCAAAACCTCACAGGACATCTACTAAGGTCATGACTAGCTTATTAGTAAACACATGTCAAAATTCATGTAAAGACTCACAGGGTAGTTAACTCCCACTCTACATGTGGTCAAAACACGGAGCTCATTTCGAAAACTCATTCTCAAACATTTTTATGCACAATTTGAGCGAATTAAAGGATCAAACTAAACCAAAGAAGCTACCGAATCTAGAGCTCTTTTTTTTTTTTACTTTTTATGAATGCTCTTAATAAAAATGCAAACTAAAATGCAAAAGAAACTAATAAAAGAAAAACTAAAATGCGGCCAAGAATGAAAAGAAAACTAAATGCACTACTGAAACACTGCTAAATAAAACTAAAACCTAAAATAAAAAAACTCTAAAAACTATCCCTAATAACATATAAAAAGCACAAGCACACCAAACTAAATCAGGCATCAGACGCCAAATATAGTGATTAACTCCCCTATGCTTGAATCACGCATTGCCCTTAATGTGAGCATATAAGAGAAAAAGGGAAGGGGGTAGCACAGAGCAATTAGAAAGGAGGTGGTGGAGGAGGACGGGGTGGTTGGCCATAAGAGATATGCCAATCCCACCAAGTCTCTAGACATGTCCTATAGTCTTGGAAATATTGTGTTTGGGAAGCAAGCATCCCACGAAACTCATCATGGCGCCCTTAGACAAAGTCCCAAAGAACGGCATTCTCAGAAGTAACAAATGCTCGAATTGAAACTTGCTCATCTTGAATGGATCTAAAGGTGTCTTGGAGGTCAATATAGTCAGGAGGGGGTGGTCGAGAAGAAGAACTAAGTCCGGTTGATAAGAATGAGAGGCTAGATGATGAGGTGTGGGTTGAATAACCTCATTATCACCAGGTACCCAATAAAGGTTAGGCTAGTGAAGTAGGGTGGTTCGATTGACATTGGGAAGTGGCAAAAGTCAGTCCCCAGGGTAAATCCAACATAAACACCCAGCCTCAACTTTACAAAAATTCATAATTTCAAAAGCAGCTTGATCAAGCCGCTCAGACTCGGAAAGTCTATCATCAAGATTGGGTTCAACACCCAAAAATTGAGCAACAGTAGTCACAATACCACCAATGATTATCCTACCTTTAGTGCTAACAGTAGCACTATGCAATTGCCTGGCTAAAAAGGAACGTGGGTCAAGCTGGACACCATCAAGCATACAGGACAAGAAGTACAAGTCAGACAATCTTGGAACATTCAGACTATCGTTCTGAGTAAAAAGGGAACAAGCCAAAATACAATGAGCTACTCTAATGCAAGGGTTTCTAATATGTGTGCACTTCGATGAACAAGTGCTGTACCTAACACTCCCAGAAAGTTCACCCCAAAATGCATTCGAGTTGAATTCGCGGGGGACTTGATGGTTCGATAAATCCATACTAGGTGGAAAACTGAAGATGCTATTAAAGGTACCTAAGTTCAGTTCATATAATTGTCCATTGAAATAAAACGATATGTATCCGGCTTAACATTGAGGCCCTCTAGTGACCTTGATATAGAGTGTACTTAGGAATTTTAGGGCCAAGTCCCAATATGTATGCTCTTTGATTTTTAAAAAGTGTCCCATACCACCTCGTGCAAACAACCATCGAATATCATCTAACATTCCTAACTGAGGTAACAATTCCTTATCATAATATCTGGTTGCTACAACCATGTGTTCATTCAAGCAATTATATCTAGCAACATGATCAGGATGTGTCAAACCAAGAGGGTGAGGAATGTTACCTCTAGCACATGCATTGGTGGAGGTTCAGGATGTCATTTGAGGTCGAGGTGGTACTTGACTTGCAGAACCAACCTCCTTGGTGCTCCTTTATCTCTTGATGCGTGCCATTATTACAAAAACCAAAACTAAAAACTAAATAAAAAAAATTTGAAGAAGAAAATAGAGAATTAAGTGAAAAGAAGAAGAATAAGAGAGAGGAAAAGATGGGTATGGTGGATGAGTGAAGTGAGATGAGTTTGAAAAAGAAGAAGAAGAAGAAGAAGAAGAAGAAGAAGAAGAAGAAGAAGAAGAAGAAAAGAGATGAAATTTATGGGGAAAGAGAAAAGATTGAGTGAAAGAAGATGATTTCGGGTGAAAATGAGTGAAAATAAAGGAGAACTTAGGGAAGATTGAAGGTATTAGCTATGGAGGGTTTAGAGAGAGAAAATGGAGGTAGAGAGAGAGAGAGACTCGAGGTTGAAGATGAATTGTGAGGGAGATGAGCGGTCACCGCGGCCAAAAACCTAGGCTGCTGGCCGTATCAGTACACCACGGACCATGAGATTCACCACAGTTAAACCATGCTGTCTGTTGGCACAACTTCTCTTTTTTTCCTTTTTTTTTACAGGTTTGACACCCCACAACCGTAGTTCTAGGCGTCTGGCTGTGGTGCCAAACATTTTATTCATAGTTTTGTTATGTTTCTTTTTCTTTTTTTTTCAAACTACAAAATAGTAAAAATAAAATTAAGGAAAGAAAAAGGAAAAAGAGCTTGGTTTGCCTCCCAAGAAGCGCTCTTTTAAGGTCAAGAGCTTGACCCTTCTTTTATGCCTGGTCCGGATCAGGAAGTGTATGGATATTGACTTTATCATGGACCAAATAGTCAAACTTCTTCAGTCAAATGTACCATCTTAAAAGTTCTGATTGAAAATCCTTCATTTTCATGACACAACGCCATAATGCATTATCTACGTACAAAACAAAGTGCACTCATGGCTTATCAGGCGGTTTACCATCCACTTGTTCAACCCCCAAGTCAAAATCTGCATCAGAACCTTCCATAGGGGCCATAGAGAGAACAGCTTGTGCGAACCTGCAATAGTCGCTTATAGAAGACTCGTTAGGAACAAGGACCTCAACCTCGGGCATGTTAGGTGGCACAGATGCTGCAAACTCCACCTTAATATACCTTAATATACCTTTGTTCGAGGTTCTCATAAGAAATCCAGTCAAAATCAGGAGGATCTTCACAATTCAAGACATCCTCCATGTCAATATCAGGGGAAAGGCGTAATGCATCCAATAAAGAAAAACTAGGAGAGACCATGTCTTCCTTCGTATGACAAAACACAGCATATCAGCCTTCCACCTCAAATGTAATCCATCCCTCTCTTACATCAATGTGGCAACCAGCTGTAGCCAAAATGGGCTAACCTAGGATAATTTGAGCATCATCAGTCTTGGATATATCAACTATGATAAAGTCCTCTAATACCCAAATATCTCCTATATTGACTGGCATATTATCCAATCTACCTAAGGGTTATATCTCAGAACCGTTAGCTAACTGTAGTGAAAAGAGTGCGGCTAGTAATGATCCTAGGTGAAGCTTATGAAACAAAGAATATGCCATTATACTGACGCTTGCACCTAGATCACATAAAACTATCCCAATTTCCACTTTTCCCACAATACTAGGGACAGGAAACTACTTGGGTCATAGAGTTTAGGTGCAAAAACTATGGAGATCTCTATAGTGTCATTCTCTACCAATGTGGCATCCTTATCATCATTGTTTCTCTCCTTACTTCCAGCCATGATTATTTCTCTACCCTCTTCGATTGGTATATCCTTATGGTCAGTTAAGTCCTCTAATTCTTCCATTAAGGTGACACAGTTACATTGCTCATAAGGGTTAGGTTCGGGCTTACTAGGAATTCTATTTGGGCACATAGATGAAAAACTAGCTTTTTGGGCAATTTAGGCTTCTAACATCCTATTATGAGTTGTAAGCACATCAACCTTTGAGGCTGATTGCTTAACATACTCATCCTATTTTTGTTGCGCCATAAGCATACTTTCCATCATTGCTTCTAAATTGGACTTTTAGGGCATTTGAAAAGGGAACGGGGTTCTTTGAAAACCAGGTGGTAGTCTAGCATTCATAGAGGGCATATTCAATGGGTTTGGATTAGATCTATAGGAGAAATTTGGATGATTCTTCCAACCCGGATTATAGGTACTAGAGTAAGGGTCATTGGCTGGTCCCGAGTTGAAATTTTGAACATAGTTAAGTTCACTAGGGTCTTGGGAAAAAGGGCTCCTAACTTGACAACTCAAAGTTATATGCTCAATAGAACCACAAATTTCACAAGGGGAAAGGGCACTAGAATTCACAGCATCAACATTCATTCGGTCCAGTCTTTGAGTCATAGCATCTACTTTAGCAGAAAGTAAAGTAAGCGCATCAACTTCAAGCTTACCTCCAACCCGCTGGGCTGGTCTCATTTGGTGGACCATTGAAAGTTATTAAGTGCCATCTCTTAAATTAGATTATAGGCTTCATCCTCAGTTTTGTTCATAAAGGTTCCTCCTGTCGTCGCATCAATTGTAGACCTCACAGGTTACGTCACACCATTATAAAAGGCTTGGATAATCATCCAATGCTGAAGACCATGATGGGGGCATAAGCGCAGCAAATCTTTAAACTGCTCCTAGGCTTCGTAGAGAGTCTCTTCATGTTTTTGCGTGAAGTTGGTGATCTGATTTCTCAAGCTTGCTATTTTGCCCGGAGGGAAAAATTTGACGAGGAAGTCTCTTTTCAACTCATCCTAAGTGGTAATGCATCCAGATGGTAAAGAGTGTAACCAAGCCCTTGCTTTATCCCTCAATGAGAAAGGAAATAAGTGCAAGTGAATCGCATCAGTAGAGACTCCATTAAGTTTTAACGTATCGCACATCTCTAAAAAGACATGTGGATTCGAGTCTTCCAAAGGCGTTCGTTTAAATTGGGATTGTTGCACCACTGAAATATGTGCCGGTTTGAGCTCGAAATTATTGGCATCAACAGTAGGGCGAGCGATGCTTGAGGTAATCCCTTGGACTCCAGGGGTAACGAAATCTCGAAGTGTCCTTTTTTAGTCACCTCATCCTCTCGTCATATTTTTTGGATTCCTTCTTGTCTCGCGTCTTTGTTCTTCAATCCTTTGCTTCTTCCTCCTTAAGCGAAAAGTCCTTTCAATCTCATGATCAGTTTCGCACAAGATTAGACTTCACATAAACAGGAAAAATTCCTGTAAGCACTATCACCAACACTACCAGCGTAATCAAACAAGAAAATAAAAAGAAAATAAAAGCAAAATGCAATAAGATACTTAGTCACTTTCGTAAGACTAACTCAATAGTTAACAGATTGATCCCTGACAATGGTGTCAAAAACTTAACCATTGCAGCAAGCACACGTGTAGTCATTGTATAGATAAAAAGATCGGTCATCAGGGACTAATGTAATCTATCAAGTTTTGTCTACCAAAATATGCTAAGTAAAATTCTAATTCAAGAGTGTTCAATTTAACACCTTCTAATTCACTAATTTTTAAATCAATTAAGGAAACATGCCTAGGAATTCCTGTAGTAATGAAAGTTAATTGGATCAAATTGATAAGTATGTGCTTTTCTCCAACCGGTTAATTTCGAGGATTTGCAATCTATCCAAAAATTTAGTCTATTATTTTAAACTCAACCAAATTTACCTAAACTAAGCAAAAGTCATTCTTTCAAACTAATTTGTCTTAATCCAAGTTAAACATCTTCAATTATACTCTATGTCCTCTTTCGAGACGACGTTATGTCAGGTTTTATCAAGCAGTCTAACAATCAAATGTTACCTTTCAGTTTTTCACTCAATTGTTTCAAGTATGCAAGCAAATTTTGGCCAAAAATTCACTCACAACATGATAATCACTTGATAGAACAAAATCAAACCAACCATAAAAATAAGCACAATTCTTTAGATTAAAACATGATCCAACTACACTTGCATAAACTATTGAATCCCTAACAAAATGAAACTACTCACACATGATTAAATATTAGACAACTAACCAACGTTTTGTGAAATCTAAGCGGAAGGGCTAGACTGAGAATAGCCTTCAATCCAGGGCTTCAAACCACCTCAAGAGCAAACGGTCACGCTTAAGATTTCTCAGCAATATAAACACCAAACTAAAAATCTAAACTAAAAAGAACAAACATTTGAGAAAGAAGATAAACTATGCTACTCTTGCTTGCTTTCTATCTATGTCTCTATGCATATGCCCTCTCTTCTACTCCTGAACTAAGCCCTTTTATAGGACAGCTTGGACATTTTCAGCCACACAGCCGAAGGAAGACGAAGAGGCAACAATTTCTTAACTCACCACAGACCATGGCAGGCACCACAATCCGAATGCGGTCTAGGCTAGAATCGGTTTTCTGCTCTTTTTTTACTCCACGGGTGTAGCATCACATGGTTATCTGTGGAAGAGGTCACAGTACATCCATGAAGGGTCAAATACTAGGTAAAAAAGGCCTAAAATAATACAAAACATATCAAACAACCATACTCAAGCATAAATCGAGTATAGGAGTATAAATAATAACATTAAGCACATTATTCTCCTAAAAATGAAGCAAAATAGTCCTAAAATGACATATACTTTAAGCACTTATCAGTAGTGTCCGGAAATAAACACTTTGTATTATCTTTATTCAATAATAATTGAAGCCAAACATGCATAGGTGCATCCATTGGAATGAAAACCGAGGACACGGATGAGGGATTTTTGTGGATTTCTTTGTTGTTCAAAATGCCACGCTAGATAGATATAATATTTAAGCCAAGAAGACATCCAGGCTTAAGAGACGCAAAATCAAATCTGTTCCTTGTGCACCCCATGCATCAAACAACGTTTCACTAAAATTTAATATAAAACAAAATCAAATAGTCAATACATAAATCAATTATAATAGAAAAATAGAGAAAGACATACATGCCTATTCAATTTGGTGTAAGTGTACCATTTAGGGTATGTTCAAGTATTGTTTAATATTTCATGACTTTTTTTGATAATCAATGTGGAAGGAATTCACACCTTTGACTTAAATTTCTTGAATATGAAAACACATAGTCAGCAGGCAAGGTCTCTTCCTTTGAATAGTCAGTTGACATTAGGGCTGAGCAGAAATTCCGGGTACCCTGTTCTAGACCCGAAACCGATTTGGACCCGCAGCATCTAGACCGGAACCCAGTTGAACTGGGTTCGGGGCCGGATCAAAAATCCGGGAACCAGTTGCAATAGGCCCGAGGCCGGGTATTGAAACTTGGAAGCGGGCCTGAATTCGATTACCTGGTCCCAAAATTATCTTTTTTTTATAAAACAAGTGAGGTGTATATATATATATATACACACACACACCCCTAACCCTAACTCACACTAATTCCATTTCCCCTCCCCATCCACCCCCTTCAGTTCATCCCCCTCACTCCCTCTCCTCTCGACTCTCTCAGCTCTCATTCTCAATCTCTCATCTCACTCTCCACCACCAAACCGAGCCAATCAGCTATGCGGTCTACACTCCACAGCATGTTTTCTGGTGACAATAGTACTCGATAATGTGTGTTTTCTCTAGCAATGGTGAGGTTTTGTTTTAAGGATTTGTGTGTTCATCTCTTTCAATCTGTCACTCACTAGTCTTTTGGCCCCCTCCCTCAGTCCCTAATCACATATCTGTTCATCTAGTCGACGACGGTGGGTTTGCCAGGTGTTCTTCTTCGGCATGGCTATCTTCCCTCGTTCCTCGGTTTTCTTCCCAACCAGTGACTCGATGAGTGCTTGTAACTTTGTTCCTTTTTTTTTTTTGCTTGTTGCATGTAATTGAAATGAAACAAAATAAAGTAGTAAAAAAAATTAGGAACTAGGTACCCAATTCTGAACCTAGTCCCGACCAGTTCTGGGACCAATTCCAAAAATCTTAGAACTGGTTTGAATCAGGACTAGGACCGGTCCTAATTTTCATGACCCGGTTGCAACCGAGACAGGGGTTGGGTCCATGAAAATGGACCTGGTACTCAATCCTACTTAGCGCTAGTTTACATACTGGTCATGCATTCAATAAAAGGTGAACAAATGCATGGAGGCAATTGCTTTGCTTTTCTATTGGGCCGCTTCTTGATTTCATGTCCTTTTGGGACAGTACCGCACTCAAGGCTGGTCTTCACATCCTGTTTCGGTGTATTAAATTCATTTTGTGCACCATTATACATCATCAACCTCTTTGGCATATTTGGCTTAATTGATTAATGTTGGGTTAATCATTAGACTTTCAAAATTATGAGGCATTGTTAAATCTTTTGCTTTCATCTTCTTAAGTGGTCATCTTGTTTCCTTTTGCGTTTCTTTTTCGAACTCTGTTATCAATATTCTTGATCTTAGCTACATGGAGGAATTTCATCTTCTTTTGGCATAAAACCATTATGCTCTAGCTGATATTCATTGTTAGAGTCATGTGGGGAAGAATGCTCTGAGTTTGTTTCATAAAATCCTGAAAATATATTGACAGCCAACTCCCAAAATTTGTGAAATAACTCGTTGTTTCGATACTTTTTCAACATGTACCCCATGTAACTCCAGAATTCTGTACAAGAATGTATGCAGTTTTTTGATCTTGTAAACATCCCTCGAAATCTTACTGCACACATTAATTGTAATTTCTAAGTTTAAAATAAAGACCAATACATTTTAAAAGCACTTATTATAAAACATTCTTCTAACCTCAAATTCAGACAAATATTATTTGGCATGCTCAGATTGCTCGGTAGAATGAAATTGCACTTCTTTGGGTAATATCTGCATCTGCTGATGCATAGTGGCAGTCGGAACTGTCAATAGTGGATCAATGCAGCCCCTTCCAAAGCCAACATTCTTGTACCCCTCATCAATCCTTTTTTTTTTTTTTTTTGCTTTCTCTTTGGTCCATCCAGTAGTAGTAGGGAAAAGTCTTTCAACTGTTCTTTTGTTGTTGAAGACTACCTTATCCAAGTACAACATCTGATAAAACAAAGAAATTTGAATAATAATTAAAGATATAGAATGTTAAGAAAACAAACTAAATAGGAGTGGTGTCTAGTAGAATTGGAATGAATCTATTATGCTTCTTGTATTAGATCATCTCTTGAGTGATATACACTAAACACACTTGTATTGTACACTAAATAATGTTCTAATATATACCAAATATTATCATCATATATATTAATCTTTTTAGTTGTACATTGTTCTGAAATGCCACACTTGTGTTATACACTAAATAATGTTATAGTATACACGAGATAATGTCCTAATATACAGTAAATAATGTGCCAATATACACTTGCATTTGATTATACACAAAACACTATTTAATTATACACCAATGTTGTTAATGTTTATTAGGTCACATTTTGTTGTTTTTTAGTTGTCAATTTAGGAAAATTAATATAATTTGATCCTACAAATGTAAATAAATCATTAATGGAAATTTAAAGATAAGATGTAGTTATCTTACCTCCAAAAATATTGTGGGACCATTAAAAAATTGGCACTTGTCTTCTATCTTCTTCCTTGTAACATTAACTAAGCAATTCAACATGTATTGGGACCAAATGGAAATTTCCTCTAGATTGATTACGTTCTTTAATACCATCATAGAAGAATGGTTTTGCTGATGATCGTAGAAGACATTGCCATAATATAGATAATGAAATTCCTCTTGAATCAATCACCTCCATCTAGTTATTGTAGAATGAAGTCTGGCATTTTAGAAAGCAAAGGCGTCCCCCCTTGTGAATTCAAATATGCCCTCAAGTCCCGTAGAGCCAATTTAAAGTCTTTATCACTACACTTTGTTCCAATTTCAACTACATTATGTCCCCCAACTGTTCATGCAAAGGTCAAATGTACATCCATTGTAGTTATGAAAATCTCTTTCTTTTCAAGCAAGCATAACTGAACTACATATGGATCAAATATTTCCATTAACTATGCAGCGAATTTTCCATGTATTTTTGAAATTTCAAAATGCAAGAAACCTCTAAATCCCATGTTTCTCATGGCTTCCTTCTGAGCATCATTAAATCTTTCATGTGCATGTATGAAAATCCAGCAGGAGCCATTCTTGTAGCAAAATGCTTTTTATAAATCTTCTTATTTTGTGCCTTTTTTCTTCTCACCTTTTTGGTTTTTATCCTTTGGTTTTATTGGTTTAACAGCTTTGTTTGCTTTTACTTTTGCTAGTTCTATTTCTTCTTCCTTTTTTGGTGTCTGTTTCCTTTTTTTCCTCAGAGTCACCGTCACTTGCTTCTTCAATTCATCACTTACAATTAGAAGTCTTGGAGACCTCCTAATTCTTTTATGACTTTCACTGTTTTTGAGCATTTTGGTGTTGTCTTCGTGATCTTTTCATGATTTGATTGGTCCTCTGCATTGTGATGACATGGTTCTGGCGTGATTCTTCCTCTACATTCTTAATCTGGCTTTTAGTAGTTATAGACCTTGGGGAGACTGTAATGGTTTTGTGACCTCAAGGTGATCTTCTTGGTGTTAGAGTTGTGTCAGAATGTTTTGGAGTAGTGCATTATATTTGACGGGTATCTTCTTTGGTCTGTGCCTCCTTTTCATGATTAGTCTTCCCCTTTATCCTTTCATGACTATATGTGTTCCCCCTTGGTGATCTTCTCCCTGCTATACTTGTGTCAGAAGTGTTTAGAGGGCTATTTTGCATGTTAGAGATACTCCGTTTGTCCATTTGTCTATTTCACTTTGTTGACCTTGATTAGCTGGTGCCTCATTAGATGGTGCTATAGGTTTGTGACCTCTTGGTGACCATCTTAGGCTTAAAGGTGTCTTCTTCCTCCTTCTATATGCAATGTGCTTAAATCTTTTTTGGTTTTTTTGTCCTGTAGCAAATTCATCTCCCTTGCTCCTGGAGCTGCATAAGGTTTATGTTAGATAAGTAAATATGAAATTCTTTGAATATAGTAAGCATATGTTTTAGGTTGCAACTTTAACTTTTGAATATGGCAATGTTTATACCTGAAAGGCTTTTTTAAGTGTATAGCGCTTCTATTTAGATAACTACAATAGCTTTAATTATCTGGTTAGGGTCTATTTCATTTTCTTCAGCCTTTGACCTATGAACATCAATGTCACGTTAAGTAATGAAAAATATAGTATGTATGTACAAAGAATACCAATGTATTCTTTTTCTATTACCAACAAATGCATAAATATTGCACACTAAACTACACTTAATAGTGTATTCAAGAGCCCGATATTATGTTAAATAGCACCAAATGTATACCTAATAACACTAAATTAAAAATTTGTGAATACTAAAGTAAACCAGTGTACATTAACTGAAAACACCAAAATTTCTAGTGGACAACACTAAACCTTATACTAAACAACACCAAATTACATAAATCTTAACACTAAACCTTCAAACTTGAAACAAGTGCTACTACTGTGTAAAACAATCAAACAACAACCTTTAATAAATGGCCAAACATGGTGATTCAGGTTAAGATGAATTAAACTACTTTATTGTGACTTTTGCTAACTAAATACATCATATTATGTTTTAAAATAACACTGAATATGATTATAAAGAGCACTAAATATTTTGAAAGCCTCCACTAAACTATTATATTATGCTCAACTGACTTCAAACTACAACAATCAAGCCAAGAACATTATCCCTATGTCTAACTAACACTATCCCTTGAACTACGGCTTCTATGAGGGCATGCAATAAGATTACTTAAAAACCAAAACAACACATAATGGGGGAAGCTATGCAGTTATTATCACTAATAGATGATTAGGAACTGGAATGACCTTTGATCATACAAATTTGATTGAAATATCCTTAATTAATGGAAAACACCCAATTTTTCACTGAACAACATTGGACTTTATAATGAACAGCATCAAATTACTTAAACTAAACCTTTAATCTTGAAACAAATGCTATTCCTTTTTAAAAGAATTGATTAACAGCCTTTTAAAAGATGGCCAAACACATCACATTATGTTAATTCTAATTCGTACAATACAAATCAAGTGTATAATACTGAGTATGATTTTAGAAAACACTAAATATTTTGAAATACTATTATATTATGCTCAAATAGACTTCAACCTACAACAATCAAGCCAAGAATACTATAGCTATGTCCAAAAAACAGCAAGATTCCTTCAGTTGTACACTAAAGTACCAGACAGTTCTCAATTTCAACTAAAACAACACCTATTACTTTTTTTGACACTAAAACTGTTTCTAAAAACTGCTGAATTTTTTTCATTACTAAGACAAACCATGATATTATGCTCAACTTTACCAAACTCAATTGCAACTAAAACAACAACAATCCAGCACAAATAATACTATACCTGTGTCCAAACAACACCAAAGTTTCACAAATTGTACCCTGAAATAGAAGACTGTTCTGAATTTTAAATACAACATCGCGAATCAACTAGAACTAACATTGAAACTGTTTCTAAACAACAACACCTCCCAGTGTAGGTCCTGGTTTCACGGGGTTTGGGGAGATCCAAATGTAGGCAACCTTATCTCTACCAGCATCCCTGTCCGTAGAGAAGCTGAATCCAAGAGACCCACAAACACACGATTTTGGGAAAACATTTTATAGGAGAAGGATTTTGTGAAAATATTTAATGGGGGGAAAAACTAAGGATACGCAGCGGGGAATGAACTAAAAAAATACTGATAGATTAGGTGGCTGAAACTATGTAAACATAAGTATAACATAAGTACCACATAACAGAGGAAAGTAATATACCTTAACAACCAGAGGTAGGCAAACAACGTCTCTTCCTAGATGAATGTACTACCTGCATACAAACATGACATACAAAAAGGACCACAACTAAAATTACCTTACTGCAACTGAAAAATCATAACCAAGTCAGTTAGCCAACTCTCTATGATTTAAGATCCTATTCCTATCCCGCCATAGTCTCCTATCCTGAGCCATGTCCTCCGTCAATTCTATAACTTTCAAGTCCCCTCTAATCACCTCGTCCAAACTCTTCTTTGGTCGTCCCCTCCCTCTTTTACCTTCGGGCACGTTGATCCTCTTACATCTCCTCAATGAAGCGTCCATACTCCTTCTTTTCACATGACGAAACCATCGAAGTCTTGTTTCTCTCATCTTATCTTCGATGGGAGCCACTTTGACTAAGTTTCTAATTACTTCATTCCTAATTCTATCCATTCTCATATAACCACACATTCATCTAATCATTCTTATCTCTGCTACCATCAACCTTTAAACCTGTATCTTTTTTATTGGCCAACACTCCGATCCATACAACACAGTAGGTCTAACTACCATACGATAAACTTTGCTTTTTAATCATGCAGGCATCCTCTTATCATATAGCACACCTGAAGCATACTATGCACTGGTTAATATCCTCGTCAATATCTCCATTCTGTTTAATGATCGAGCCTAGGTATTTAAATTTCTCGACATTCGGTATGGTCATCCCATTAATGTAACTTCTCCCACCGCATATTCCCTTCCACTAAAACACCAATGTAGGTATTCAGTTTTTAATCTACTTACTCTAAAACCTCTAGACTCCAATGTCTCTAACTTGTCATTAACTCCCTCTCTAGTCTCATCAATAAGAACAATGTCATCTATAAATAACATACACCATGGTGTCTCATCTTGACTTCCTTTTGTGAGTTCACCTATAATTAGAATGAAAAGAAAAGGGCTTAAAGTGAAACCCTGATGCTGGCCCATACCAACGTAAAAGTCATTGGTAGCCCCTTCTGGTGTCCTAACACTCTCCCTACCTCTCTCGTACATATCCTTAATAACTCAAATATACATAAGTGACGCTTCTTTCTTTTCCCATAACACTTCACGCTGAACTCTATCATCTGCTTTTTCCAAGTCAATGAACACCATATGAAGATCTATCTTTCTATCTCTGTACAATTCCATGAGCCTTCTAAGGAGATAAATCACCTCTGTGGTCGACCTGCCAGATATAAAACCAAATTAGTTCTCTGATATTGAAATATCCTTCCGCAACCTTCTCTAAATCACCTTCTTTCATAACTTCATAGTGTGACTGGGTAACTTTATGCCCCTATAATTATTATAAATCCTGAATATCACCTTTGTTCTTATATAATGGGATGACTATAATAATCCTCTATTCTCTGGGCATCTTAGTGGTCCTAAAAATGACATTGAAAAGCTCTGCTAGCCACTCTAATCCCTCTTCATCCAAACACTTTCATACTTCTACCAGCATCTGGTCTGGTCCCTCTACCTTCCCATTATCATCTTCTTTAGGGTCTCTTTAATCTTATCCTTGCTGATAGGTTCACATAATCGAGGATCAAGACACCTCTCACTACTCTCTCTTTCCTTACTTCAAAAATCTTCCATCACTTCACCATTGAGGAGTTTCAAAAAATACCTTTGCCATCTCTCCTTGATTTCTGCATCCTCAGATAGGACCTTACTATTTTCATCTTTGATGCACCTCACGATCCCCAAATCCCTTGTTCCTCTTACCCTAGCCTTCACAAATTTAAAGACTTCTTTCTCACCTTCCTTGGTCTCTAGTTTTTGATATAACCTATCATAAGCTATGCTCTTAGCTACTGCAATAGCTTTTTTGGCTACCCTATTTGTTGTTTTATATCTAACCCTACTAATTTTTTTCTCTTTATCGGTACCACTGTTCATGAAAGTAGTGTATGCCTCTTTTTTCTCCTTGGATTTCTCCTTTATCTCCTCGTTCTACCACCAGACTCCCTTCATTTTATTACCACCTCTTCTAAATGTCCATAGGATTTTCTTATCCGACCTATGAATACATTCTGCCATGGCCTCCCACTTTGTATCTGCATCCTTTACCTGCCTCCAAGCTCCTTCTTCAGTCATCTTCTCTGATAATTTCATGGCGTTTTCTTTGGTAAGTTTCCACCACTTAACTCTAAGGTCCCCAGCACTCCTCTTCTTCCACTTTGAACATTTGAACTCCACATCCAACACTGGCAACTTATGCTGAGTACCTAAGTACTCACTAGGTATCACCTTACAATCCTTACATAACCTCTGATTATCTGCCCTAATAAGGAAGTAATCAATTTGAGTCTTTATACAACCACTCTTAAAGGTCACCAAGTGGTCCTCCTTCTTCTTAAAATAGGAGTTTACCACCAACAATTCATAGGCAACTGCAAAGTCCAGAATAGAAACTCCTCCATTATTTTTCCCCCATAACCGAAATCTCCGTGAGCCGAATCATACCTGTCTGAGCCTTCACTAATGTGGCCATTAAAATCTCCTCCTATGAAAACTTTTTCGCTCCGAGGTACATCCTGAATGACCAAATCCAAATCTTCTCAAAATTGCTTCTTAATATCGTCCGACGAACCTATTTGAGTTGCATAAATACTAACCACATTAAGGATTTCTGATCCCACCAATACCTTAATGCCCATGATTTGATCACTCTTGCGCCTCACTTCAACAATGAAGCCAACCAAGTCCTTATCAACCAAAATGCTAACTCCATTCATAGCCTTGTTTGACCCCGAATACCAAAGCCTATATCCATCAACTTCTCTAACTTTAGCCCCCACTCACTTAGTCTCTTAAACACAGGCTATGTTAATCATACGTCTATGTAAAAACTTAACTAATTCTATCGACTTACCAGTGAAAGAACTAATATTCTAAGACGCTAAGCGCACCTTTCGAACTACACCCCTCCTAACCCCATTTACCCCCGGAGGACTGGCTGAAACTATCAACACCCACCCCAGCAATGCAGCAATAATAATAATAATAATAATAATAATAATAATAATAATAATAATAATAATAACAATAATAATAATAATGATAATAATAATGATAATAATAATAATAATAATAATAATAAACTAAGAATACAATAAGTTTACACTTAAGATAAACAAGGAAGTAAACGAATAAAAACACCCCAAAAATAACCACTTGGTGGGCCCGACCAATTGGAAAAGCACAAAGTATGAAAACTAAAAGGCAAAGAAATGCTAGCTAGAAATAACAACAAAAATAGTTAACAAGACTAGAAATCTACTAGGGAAGAAAATATAACTAGTCAATAGCAAAACTAATAATTAAAAATAATATAATAATACGAATACCACCAACAGCAGCAACAATAATAATAGACCCAATAAAGCTAAATAAATAAACGCTAGAAATAGCGCAACTATTAATGATGATACCGATAATATTACCAATAATAATAACAACGACAACAACAACAACAACAATAATAATAATAGTAGTAATAATAATAATAAATAATAAAGAATTCACTACAGTGTTAGCATCAAATGACTGGCTAATCTATAACGCTAAAAAGTTACTAAAAAGAACTCATTGACACATAAAAGGAAAAATACCCATAAATGGCAAGAGAAGCCTCAGGCTTTCTTGATCTCCAGAGCCCCCGACGCTTAAATTGTGACTCAGAAAAAGGTAACCAATGGAATAAATAAAACGATAAAGATTGGGCATGGAAACGACAAAGGTACCTCCAACATTGGCGATTGTTCTGACCACCCTTCCCAAGACAGCCAGAGGTCAGATACACTGCCGACAGCTAGTGTTGGCTGTTGCAAGAGGGTGTGACAGGTTGCTGCATCCAAATGCTCCTTGCCCAGTAACAGCAGTCCAAGCTGTGGTTGTTTTTGCCAGCACTAGCAACCCCGTCGATGACCACACTAGAGAAGAAACGAGAGCCAACAAGGCCAAATAGGTTCACCGAAAATTCACCTCTGGTGCCCACCTATTATGGGTCACCGGAAACGGCTCGGAAAAGCTTGGGCTACCATCTGGAACACAAAATAAGCATTCACTTTCATACAAGTTCGATTTCCTCATAAATCAACCACAGTTGGGCATAATCTACAAACAAGAAGTGATCGAAGGGAGAGAGATTTACAGAAGAGAAAGTAATAGAGAGAGAGATGCTATCAGATAGTTCTTATAAATTGTGAAACTATTTCTAAATGAGGACATTATATTAAACTTTACGTCAAACTAGAGCAATCAAGGAAACAATAATAAGCTTGCAAAACATTACATCTAACCCTAAATTATTGAAGTTTTTGGTGTTTATGCATCAAACACCTTTTCGAAGGTGATCTTGCTCGTTCATGTTAAGTTGCCGCTTCTTCTTATGGTTGTGCTCTTTGCTCTCCATTTTGTTAGTGATAAACGCTAATTTGTTGCATATTGTACATGAAATCAAAGGTTATAGAAGAAAATTTTGTTGAGTAAGATTTTTAAACCTGTTTGGACTTGCTTGGAGCTGATTTTTGAGCAAATATGACCTTCGAACTTGTAAAATCTTTGATGAATTGTGTTTAATAGGGTTGATATCAGCTTCAATCTATGGATTTGGAGGTTTTTTGACCATGAATGATGCACGTTTGATCCTGGAGAAAGAAAGTGAGAGAGAGAGAGAGAGTTAAGTTGCAGAGCATGTGTGAGATGTGGGGAGAGAGAAAGCCAGGACCAGTTTTTCGGTTTTTAATTCTGGGTTTTCCTTTTTCTGATATGGCCTGTTGCTTGTGTTTCATTGGTTCTATTTCCTTAGTTAGCATCGCATGTGGTAGGGTGTGTACCTCATTCTTATGCCTTAGGTCGTTCCATATACCAACTAGGTGGTTGGAAACTAACAATGACTACTTTTACAATCACCCTAGTGTTCTACTTAGAGCATTCCCAACCAGAGTTTCACATTTTAGAACTTTATCCTACCACAACAGCAAAAATATCATCTTTTGAAACATGCATTCTTTCACTTCTCCAACCTATGAAGTTCTAACTTGAATAACCCAACAAAATATTTATCATGAACCTACCCTATAACATATAACTTTTTTAAACCATCTAAATAATATTTCTAAGGGGAAAAAAAGCAAAAACAAAAAAGTAGCGAAAGGACAAAAAGGAAGGGAAATGTGTGGAGGAATGGTTTGCATCCCCCCCCCCACCTGACAAATTTTGTTTCAGCAAATGGGCAAGGGACATATGACATGTGGGTTCTTCTGGGCAGAATGCATTCCACCTGTTACAAATGCTCTTATAATTTTGTTCCCAATGTAAAAGTAATTTGGATAGTTGTTTGGGGATTCAAGGGGGAGTTGTTCGGGAGTCTCATTCAATAATTTGGATAGTTGTTTAGGCAGCGTAAAAGTAATTGCTGGTGCTATTCAATCATCTTCGAGTTTAAAGGTAACTTCTATATTGTTCTTGAATTATTGTGGGCTGGAATTAGGGTAGATAATTCAAAATGGCCACTCATCGTACTATTCACTATTCATATTTTGGAATATTTTCTATGAGTTTGCCCGTGGTTTTTCCTCAATATTGAAAGGTTTTTCTTGTTAAATTTGGTGTACTATTTAATTTTTCCTAAACTCAATTTTGTATATTATTGCCTTAGGATTGTTGACTAAAAACTGGGCGGCAAGCAATTGTCCTTATGGACAGTCTTAGAGCAAATGAGTATTATCATAATCAAAGGTGGTATAACTAGTTGTGAAAACTATGAACGTTCAACTAGTACCTCGATGGTTAAATTAGTCGCTCGTAATTACTCACTTTAGAAGCCAATGATGATCATACTTTGTTGTATGGACTGTATGATCCTATTGAACTGAAAGGTACGAAAGCTAAAAAAGGGGGTTAAAGAGTGGAAATGATTAAATAGAAAGATTATTGGTACAATCAGTCAATGTGTGGATATTGGTGTTTTCCACTATGTAGCCAATGAGACCGATGTCTATGCCTTGTGGACTAAGTTAGAAGTCTCTACCAAAGAAAGGACACCAAAAATAAAAATTGTCTATCTAAGGGCCTGTTTGGTGAGAAAAAAGGAATGGAATAGAATAGGGACTTGAAACCCGAGGGATGAGGAGTGGGACTTGAATTCTAAATTCAATTGTTTGGTGAGTAATTATGGAATGGAATCATTTCTCACCCCCTCCCCTTCTTCCCAACGACAAATCATGGAGCCTCTATAGGTTCTAGAAACTTCACGTCAGATCCGGCGACACATTTCGCCGGCGACACTTTTCGCTGGCCCCTTCTTCTCCATTTGTTTGGGCAACCACCCCAAGCCTTCTCATCCTCCCAATTTCATCAAATCAGGGGGAAAAAAAAGATGTTGATGATGAATAGATCTGAAAAAAGAAGAAGAAGAAGAAGAAGAAGAAGAAGAAAATAGACATAGATGAATAGATCTAGAAAAAAAGACATTAATTGATGAACAGATCCGTTGACACATTTCGCCGGGGGCACTCTTTGCTAGCCCTTCCTTCCCCATTTTTCTCGGCAACCACCCCAAGCTTTCTCATCCTCCCAGTTTCATCAAATCATTAAAAAAAAGACATTGATGATGAATAGATCTAGAAAACGAAGAAGAAGAAGAGATTATGAATGTGAACAAAAAAGGGATTTGGAAGAACTAGCGTGGGCACCAGCAACCAACGAAAAAAAACAATAGACTCGTCGATGGCAACCTATCTCCGGCAGTGGCGGTCGGTGGTAGTGGTCGACGGTGGCCTATCTCTGGAGGTAGTGGTTGACGGCACGCTTCCTCCATGTCGAAGCAGCACAACCACCCCCTTCTCTCTCTTTGGTCGAACCCTTGGGGGGTTGGGACTTGATCCCCCTACATCATGGGGGGGTTCAAGTTCCATGGGTTTGGAGAGGAACTTGATACCCCTAGGTATTAAGTTCCGTTCCCTAATTTTTTAACCAAACATTAGGGATGGAACTTAAAACCTAAGGATTCAAATTCCTAACCCTTTTTTACCTACCAAACAGTCCCTAAGAGGCTTGCTAACCTAAAACTTGAAGGGGGATGATCTATTGTTGAACATTTGAGTGACTTCCAGGCTGTTGTTAATCAGTTCTTTACTTTGGAGCTTACTTTTGCTAAACAGTTGTAGGTGTTATTTCTCTTGGGTTTTTTGTAAACAGTTGAGAAACCTTCATGGATACTATTAGTAAACTCAACTAGAAGGGGGCTAGTCGTTTTTGAGTACATTCAAAGATTATTAGTCCAACGAAAAAGCCCATAAAAAAAAAAGACGGAGGCCAACATCGACCAAGCCCTTGTGATTGGTGAGAGAGGCTGGAGTAAGAGAAGAGGACCTAAGGGAAAGCGAAAATGTCATGATAGGTCCTAGAGTAAGGGGAAACCTACATGCTAAAGTGCGTTAAATCAGGGCACATCAAGAAGCACTACAACTTACACAAGCAAGAATAAAGGACAACAAGCATCATAAGAAGGCTGACGTCAAAATACTATAGTAATTGTTTCAGACGAATGTTCTAACAGTGATGTTGCTACATTAGTTTGTGCAACTGAATATTGCAACCATATTATTGATTTTGATATTAGGTGGGTTGTTAATTCAACTATTTTGATATTGGGATAGGTTATATATGCATTTAGACCAATATCGATTGCACACTTATTCTGAAGAATGTGAGACATATTTCTAACTCGTGCCTGAGTATGATCTCAGTGACTGCTGGGCATAAGGATGGTCACAAGCATCAACTTGGTGATGGTAACTGGAAGATCACCAATGGATCTTTTCTTATTGCAAGAGGCGAGTATTGTTGTACTCTATACAAGGTACAAGTAAAGGTTTGTGATAGGCAAATTAATGCAGCTGAGGATGATGCTTCAACAAATCTCTAGCATCATAGGCTGGCTCACATCAGTGAGAAAATGTTACAAATTCTAGCTAAAGAGTTCCTAATTCCTTTTATGTGGAGTTAAAACTCTTGACCCCTATTTAGTATTATTTGTTTGGTAAGTATCATAGAGTTTCCTTTTGCAAGCACCTAAAATGGAAAGAAAACAAGTTAGAATTTATACATTCTTATGTACAAGGTCCCACTGAGGTGGAGTCTTTATATGGTGATGGATATTTTTTTTTCCCCCCACTCTTATTAATGATGCTTCACATAAGGCTTGGGTGTATATGTTGAAAGCAACACGAGTATTTCAGAAGTTTCAGCATTTTTATGCTACAGTGGAGAGGGAGACATGCATCCCATTAAAGGCTCTTCAGATAAACAATGGCAGGGAGTACATCTCTAATGAAGTTAAAGAATACTGCAGGAAGCATAGCATTTGCTATGAGAAGACAGAACTTGCTACATCTCAACACAATGGAGTTGTAGAAAGAATGAATAGAGTCATTGTGTTTTGACGGGCATTTTTTGCTTTTTTTAGTTTATTCTTTACTATCCCTAATACTTTTCAAATTGGCTGTTGCGGAATCAATCAAGTCTCCTTGTGTGAGGATGTGCTTGGCTACCAATTAGACTTGTAGGCTTTAATACTGTGGGTTCAGGCCATTCCTCCCTCATCCCATCTCTACAGAGCTCGTTGGGTTGCTCTTTGTTAGGGCCCAATAAGGGCTTATTCTTTTCATAGGGATAGATCGAGTATGGAATGAGAAGGAATGGAATAGAGTGACAATGAATGGAATAGAGTGAGAGTAAATGGTATTTTTCTTACAGGAATGATGGAAAGGAACGGGAGGGAATAGAATAAAGTGAAAAGGAATGGAATGGAGTAGGATAAAGATGAAATTATTGATATCAAGGGGAAGGAATGGGATGAAGTGGGAAGGAGTAAGAACAAATGAAAAGGAGTGGGAAGAAATGATATTTATCTTTAAAAAGTGGGGCGGAATGGAATGGAGTAGGAATGATTGGGAAAGAGTAGAATAAGATTGGGAGTCTACAATTATCTACGAGACGAACAGGCCTTAGTTGGCATGGTTACATGTTATATAGGACTAATAAAAGCATTTGCAAGCAAATTCTAATCTTTGGATCAAGTGGGGGTCTACCCCTCCACATCATCCCACAATCTAATTTCTAGGATCTCAATCTCTCACCTCTGCAATGCAAGGATCACATATTTGGATCACCAAATAACACATCTATCATGGATCTGCTTCACAACGCACAACTTTTTGGGGGCAAAAGCGAGGAAACCAAATTTTAAAAAAAAAAAAAATGTGGACTCTATGGAATGCATTCTGAAACTCTTTCACAAGCCTGCATGTGTGCCAAGCAATATAGAACATGGGCAACATAGCAACAAATGGAATGTGGGGCATGCTAGATGGAATGCATTCTATGCATTGTAGAAAGTCTAATAGCATCGAGCCAATGGACCTAGACATGCTGTGGCGTACTTGTTTTTGTGTCAAATTTGCCTTTATTCTTATGCTCTTTCACTTGACATTGCCTTTTTTTTTGGAGAATGTTTGTTTCTCTCTTTTTCTGTTCAACTTCCTTTGCTATGCTTCTCACTCATCATTTGCATCTTTTGGCTTTGAATTAGGGTTATTTTGGGTCAGTTGCTACTTTTTTTAGTTCTAAGAGCAAAAATCACTACTTTCAACTTGATTTTGTGATATTTTGGTGAATTTTCGGAGTACTTTTCTTTTAGATTTTTCAATTATGAGCTCATTTTCTCTTTCTTCTTTCCTACTTCTTGTTTCTCCGATTTTTAGGGTTTTTTTGGCTCATCTTATGTTGATTTTGCATGTTATTTCAAAAATGTTACTGTTGGTTCGATTTGCCTAGAATTTGGTGATTGTTTGGACAAGAAGTTCTTGAACTGTCAAGAAATGTTCTGCTCATAATTTTGTTCTCATCGTCCATATTTTTCTTCTCGATTTTGAGTTTTTTCCTTTGATTGTTGGTCATTTTGATTTCAATAGCGGATTTCATTGTTTTTCTTTTGATTTTGTGACAATTTGCTAGATTTTGGATTGTTGAATATTCTTTTTGGAGATTCAAGCATTATGAATTGAGTAAAGTGTTGCATGGAATTGAGCATTCTATTTTGTAAATTTATGCATGTTAGTAATATAAAGTTGAGCATTCTATTTTTTAAAAAAAAGACAGTTCTGTTTTTGTTATTTGAGCATTCTTTTCTAGTGAGAGGACATGCTATTTTGGTATTCCAGCATTTTTTTCAAATTTACATCTATATATTTTTATACTAGTTTTTGATTTATTTTGTTCCCTCTTTTTTAGGTTCAAATGTTGATTTTCTCTCCTATTTGATAGCCAGAAGTGTAGTCTCTTAGTAATTTTTTTTTCCAACTTTACATAGGAGGTAATATAAGATTTTTATTGATATAGAGTTTGATAACTTCTTTGAAATTTCAGTTCTAAACGTTTAGGTTTAAAAGGTTTAGCATTTTGGGTTAGAGCTTGAGCATTGAATCTAATACCTAATATTTTAAATTACAAGTGTTGAGCATCTAGATTTCAAGAAGTTAGTTTTTAAGCCTAGGTTCTTGAACATTCTATATTTCATTGTTTAGCATCCAGATTTAACGGTTAAGCATCCAAGTGTAGGTTGTTAAGCATTTTAAATTTTATTATTGGCATTGTAAATAATGTTTGAGTTACTTTTACATCTAAAATTCCTTAAATATTTTTCCTATTTTATTATTAAGCTACATTTAATTTATTAGGTAAATTAGTCAATCAACAAGTGTAACCATGTGCAAAGCTGCAAAAGTCATTATTGCCGAAATTCGATATCAAATATCTTTGAAAAAGACAAACACGGAAAAGAAGCCTTAAAGGGAGAGAAAGATTTGCGGTTAAAAAAAATGATATTTTAAATGTTCCATTAATGTTGGTAAACTTGGGCATATGTTTTTAATATTGGCCACGTGCGTATGTTAAATGTGCCCGATTGAGGATGTGGGGGTCGACTACATGTTTTCATTTTTGGGCTGGGACTACATAACTATTTTTCATTTTTTGGTTGGGACTACGTAGTTGTGCATTCCAAGACTCTTAATACAATCACTATAAATTTTATTACTAAGGTGAAGAGTTAGTTGACATTAAGATCATTTTTTATTAGATGTACCATCTTCAAGTGATAGCACTTTCTACTTTTATTTTTAAATTATTATTATCACTAAAATGACTACTACTAATACTACTACTACTACTACTATTATTATTATTTCTACCCTTCTTTAGCTAGAGTCATATTATTGTCAATTTATAATACAATTCCTCTATTGTGATTTTTATCTAATATATCGTACTTGAACTGTATGCCTTGTGCAAGGAAATTGACTATTAAATCATCTTAACTAACATGAAGTTGGTTATTTTTATTTTCTTAATGTTACGATGTATATTGTAATTCTTTTGTTATTAACCTTATATTATCTCTTCTACAACTAAAATATATTATCTTATACATCATTTTTTTAATAAAATAAGCATTTTTTGTAGTAACAAAAATAAAACGACTAGTCACAACCCAAAAGTGTTAATGCTATTAAGTTAAATTTTATTGCAAAAATATTATTATTTTTTGATAATAGTATCATGCTATTACATGAGCTTAAATTTAACTTGTATCGACATTTGTATTTTGTTTCACATTTGTAGGGAAAGGGAAAAGTAGAGGAAAAAGGAAGGTTAAAAATTTAGAAATTAAAAAGGAAAAGAAAAAACATGTAATACAATTTTAAAACCAAAAAAATAAAATAAAATGAGGAATTGTGACATGGAGAATAGCTTAAAGAGGAGTTATTAATGCTTACTTCTAGTGCTACAATCATATATAAAATATATAACTGAATATATTGATGTAGGATAGATTAGTGTCGCATCACTACTGACTTTTTTTCTTAATTTCAATTAGCTCAATTATTGATTGTTAGTTCTAAATTAAAATAATAATAGTAATAAGCTTTTAACGTACGCTTTTACTCAAACAAGTCATAAATGTAAAAAATATTTTACAATTAAATTTAATTTGTGAATAGTAATAATTGAAGATTTATATACTCCATTATTTATAGGGCTTCATTAGTCAAAAATGGCACTGGTATGCAATAAAATAAGAATGAAAGCATTAATATTTTATGCAATTATTTTGGTAGTTACAAAGTTTCATAAGAATAATAATAGTCAAAAAATCAATATAAATCATTACAGTTATAACAATGATAATAATGTAACTAGATGCACTAAAAAGGCAAAAATGCACAACATATTAACAACAACAAAGAAATACACAATTATTTTATATGCATGTAAAGCCAAACCACATGCAAAAAATAAAATGTTTTATAATATTAGGATTAGATTACAAATACTCTAAAAAGATGATAATGCTACAAAATTTCAACACATGTCCGTGCAAAACACGGGATACACCCTAATTATCAGTGAAAAAATAAAATAATATACAATATGTGAATGCGGCTGGAATCACTCACACTAACTGCCAACAGCCTTAATTCCCTTAGTTAAAAATGGTGCTTCATCTCAGAACTCGATTGAAATAAACTGTTAGGCCTTGCATATTTTGACTTTTTGTATAGGTAAAGATTATAAATGCTTTTTTTTTGAAATATCATTATGAATACTTATGAGTAAATAAATTCATGATTTGATCCTAAAATTAAAGGAAAAGACAAACTAGAATTTGGAGGTTCAAGGAAGAGGTGATCAAGAGTCCCATTCAATGATTTGGGTGGTTATTTAGGTAGTATAGAATTAATGGGTACTTCTATAAAATTGTGTTCAAATTTAAAGGAAATTTCTATATTGTTCTTGAATTGGTATAGGCTCGAATTAGGGGAGACAATTCAAGATGGTTATTCACTGTACTATTACTATTCATATAGTGGAGTTTTTTTTATGAGTTTACTAGTGGTTTTTTCCTCAACACTTGAAGGTTTTTCTTATTAAATTTGGTGTACTATCTAATTTTTCTTGAATTTAACTCTACATATTGTTGCCCTAGTATTGTTGATTAACTACTAGGCGGCAACTAATTGCTCTTGCAGGTAGTCTTGGACCCAATGAGTGTTATTAGAATCTAAGGTGGTATAACTAGCTGTGAAAACTACGAAGGGCCTGTTCTATTTCGCATTTTGAAGGATTTAGCTAAGAGTTTACATCTTCTTACAGCTTTTTACATCTCTTTACAGCTCCTTACATCCTTAACATAATCTTTATATCTTCTTACATCTTCTTATATCTCCTTACATGTTCTTACATCTCCTTACATCTTCTTACATCCCATATAGATTTTCTGTAACATTCATTTATTTTAATTACATAAATATGTATATTTTTTTAATTATGCTACCAATATACAAAATTTGTGAATATATTATTAACACAACGTTTACATAAACATAAAAATATAATATAACGACGTAAATTATATTTGAGTTTCGACATGAGCAATATATGAAAACTATCAAACTGTATGCGACCAAACTTTTAAAATTATAATACAAAGTTTTTGTTCATGTTTAAGTCTAAAGCATATATGAAAACTATCAAATTGTATGCGACGAAAGCATTATAGCTATTTCATCCCTACAGTTTATCGATGACAATTTTGTTGCTATCATTATACAATTGAACATTTGGTGGTCATTCCAAATTTGGTTCCCTTGCTGAGATTCATATAACTTGTTATGCAGAATAATAAAATGTTGGAAGATAATTTTTAATTTTTGGTTGTTTAATATGCCAATACAATTTTCGTATTTTAAGCATTTTGAATAATGTTTTAAGGATTTATTTATAAAATTTCTTGGTAACAATATTGACCATATATTTACATTTAAAATTATTTACTTAAAATAGAATTTTATTTTAAGAGTTTTATTCAATTCTATCAAAAATAATTATTTTTTTGGGCTATACTTTGCTTATGGGATCAAACAAATGTAAATATAAAGAATCACCTCAGGTGTGCGAAATTTTCTTGACAAAATTTATGAGGTTTAATATATATTATTATGTCATTAATTAGTCAATGGTTTATTTTCAATAAGTTTATTATTTTAATATTATTGTTTCTCATCCAAAATGTTCATTGTAAAACAAACATATTTCGTTTCAATTATATTAAAAAATATTTTGTTTACTAATGGTATCAAATTTTAGTCATAAATATGACTAATATATTATAATTGTCACAAATTATACTATACAACTCTTCAATAATTCAACAATTTCTTACATCTATCCTTACACTTGTTACAGCTCCTTACATTTTCTTATAACTCCTTACATCTTCTTACAGCTCCTTACAGCTCCTTATATTTTCTTACAACTTAGAGCTGTATCTTATTGCGAAATAGAACAAACCCAAAGTATGCACCTAGTATGTCGATGATTAAATTAGTTACTAGTAATTACTCACTTTAGAAGCCAATGATGAGCTTACTTTCTTGTATGGAACTATATGATCCTATTGAACTTAAAAGTACCAAAGCTAAAAAAAAGTGGGTTGAAGAGTGGAAAAAATTGAATAGAAGGATTATTGGTACAATTAGACAATATGTGGATATTGGTGTTTTTCACCATGTAGTTAATGAGACCAATGCCCATGCCTTGTGGACCAAGTTAGAAGTCTCTACAAAAGAAAGGACACTGAAAATAAAGATTTTCTAATTAAGAGGCTTGTTAACCTGAAACTTGAACGGGGATGATAGATTGTCGAGCACTTGAGTGACTTTCAAGCTATTGTTAATCAGTTCTTTACTTTGGGGCTTGCTTTTGCTAAAGAGTTGCAAATATTATTTGTCTTGGGTTCTTTGCCAGACAGCTGAGAAACCTTAGTGTTTACTATTAATAAACTCAAGTAGAAGGAGGTTGGTTGTTCTTGAGTACAGTCAAATATTGTCAGTTCAATGAAAAAGCCCATATAAAAAAGACAAGTTCCAACATCAACCAAGCTCTTGTGACTGATAAGAGAGGTTGGAGTAAGAGCGGAGAAGCTAAGGAAAAGCAAAAATGTCATGATAGGTCTCAGAGTAAGCGAAGACGTACATGCTAGAGTGCAGGAAATCAGGGCACATCAAAAAGTATTATAACTTACAGAAACAGGAACAAAGGACAACAAACATCAGAAGATGGCTGTAACACCCTGAGTATGGCTTAAAAGGATCGAAGTGACTACTTATATCACCAAATGTGCACCTTTCTTTTCGGAAAGCCCACTCTTAAGAACTCGATAGTTAAGCGTGCTTGCTGGGGAGCAATCTTGGGATGGGTGGCCTCCTGGGAAGTTTCCCAGGCAGCGTGTGAGCGAGGACGAAGCACGTCGGAAAGACTTGTATGATTTGTGGGGCCAGTTGACGATTGTTGCAGCCGTTATTGGTAAGACCTGCGACCGAGAGGGGTTAGAGCATTACAGATGGTATCAGAGCCGACCCGCGACTGTGAGCTGCGCCAGTGGATGGAGAGCCAATGGGCAGTCACCTAGTGGGGCAAAGATACTAGTGTGAACTGTCGGTCAAGAGGACTCGTAAATCGGTCGGTTAGTGAGGTACAATGAGGACGTTGTGCGCTTCAAGTGTGGATGATTGTAACACCCCGAGTGTGGCTTAAAAGGATCAAAGTGACTACTTATATCACCAAATGTGCACATTTCTTTTCGGGAAGCCCAATCTTAAGAACTCTACAGTTAAGCGTGCTTACTAGTGAGCAATCTTGGGATGGATGACCTCCTGGGAAGTTTTCCAGGCAGCGTGTGAGGTAGGACAAAGCACACCGGAAAGACTTGTGATGATTTGTGAGGCCAGTCAACGATTGTTGTAGCCACTATTGGTAAGATCCGCGACCGAGAGGGGTCGGGGCATTACAGTTTTTCTCAGCGCTTTCGGCATTAAATTTGAGCGAAGGAGGAACTCTCATTGAGCTAGACCCGATTTCGGCCCAAGGCAATTTGTAACATCAATTTGATGTCTTTTTTTTTAATTTTCATAAAAGCTGGGTCTTTTGGCATGCCTAGATCTGTGCGAAGTCTAGGGGTTGCTAAGGGGGAAGTTTGAATTTTTGGAGACCCAACACATGCGAAAACCGACCCTAAAGTAGAAGGGTGAACTGGGCACATTAGGTGAGGTTTTTATCCTGGTTTTGAAAATTCGATATAATTATTCTGGGCGTCCACAAATTATGAAAATTTTATGGTAGGTAGGTTTGGATGTGCTAATTATATGAATTTTTGAATTGGACTAATCGGAGTTAAAATGAGGAAGTTATGGCCTAATTACTGAGCACTATCAAAACTGGGTCTGCATGTGTAGTAGGTGGTTTTTGGAGTTTTTGAACTAGCTTATGTGAGATTTGGTAAAAACACTAAACATGAAAGTTTTAGTAGACAAAATTATCTTTCTAAGTTGGGTAAGAAGCTAATTTTGGAGGTCAGCAGCGAAATTTATGAGGTTGGGAACCTGGGCTAAAAATCTGGACACAATCTGTCAAGTTGGGTCTGGGGCTGCTCTACCCTAAACTTTGGAAAAAATCCCTAAGTTAGGATCGGTTGCCAAAAATTGTGAGATTCGTTGGGTGGGAGCCTCCGGATGTACCGGACCATCTCGTTTTAGAATTGGGCCGTTTGGAGTAGTGTAATCCGAGTTTTAATAAAATTTCTAGGGACTAGCCTGTTGAAGATAGCAACTGACATTCCTGAAAGAAACGAAAATACGATATGGTTCGGGACAGAATCGGGATGAACCCTGAACATAAGAAAGGTAGAGGACGACTTAAGGTTTTTGGATTAGCTTAGAACACTGAAATTGGGTATCAGAAGCAAAAGTTATGGTCACTGAAAGTAGAACCTAGAATCTGGCCAGTCTGAACCTTAACTTGGGTTAAGGTTTGGATTATCTAAAATCTAGAAAATTTTTATAGAAGTTGTGGGAGGGCCAGGGATACCCTTTACTGAATTTAGACTGACTATGGGCTGTATATGGGCCCAGGTGCGGAGCAATAAACATTATTTAAGTAACCGAGCCTGTAAATTATACGGTATTCAGGTAACAATCTTGCCCTAACCCTTTCCTAGCGTTGCTGAAACCGTGAACTTTTTGGACCTTGAGTAAGAACTACCTATTTTCTTTTTTTAAAATTAAAGGAACAATGTTATGTGAACTGAAGGCGACTGCAAGGTAGAAATTGCATGTTATATTATGTTATGAAAGTTGCGACTTACCACATTGTGTTCGAATTTCTAAATTTCCATTGTGATGTCAAGGTTGGGAAAAATGATTGAATCTGAATGAACTTATCATGTTAAGTCGACCTCTAGTAAAGGGTGAGGAATTCATTAACTAAAAAGGGCTGAATTAGGTAAGTTGAATCTGTTTGAGTTGATTGAAGGCCATAGCCTTCTCCGGGTAACAAGTGCATGCATGTGAGCGGCCACGTGCTCGGCTAAGACGTGGGCCAGGATATCGGTAACCACCCCTGAAGGTGGTAGGCCAGGAAAAGGATAAACGGTAACCGCCTGAGTAGCGGTAGGCCAAGAATGAGTTAAGCGGCTGCGCTATGTTAGAGCGCAGGCCATGAGACCCACTGGGGTCGCTCACCTAAGATTAATCTGAATCTGATGCGTTCTGAATTTTAACTATAGAAGTGTATCCCTGAAAATAGTAACCAAGAAAGACTGTGATAATAAGATGTGAGCCTGAAAGATGTTCTGCTGTCCCCTTCGCTTAAAATATTTTCACAATGAATTTGTGTGCATAGTTGACTGTTAGGGGTGATTATTTACTGAGTTTATTTCACTTTTATAAAATATTTTGTTTTCAGGTGAACTAGTTATGTTTGGGGTTGGGGACATGAAGTAGAGTGAGGCGCGAATGCGGAATTAATAAGTTTAATGTTGGGAGTTGCGATGAACATTAGTTTGTTTTAATTGGTGTAATTGAATCTTGAACGATGTAAGCTTGTTTTATAATAAGGATTTTCTTGTTTTATTTGCTAGACTTGATATCCAGCCTGGTATTTCCAAGAAGGAAATACAGCGTTAACACCCTGTTAGGATTATCCGCTGCCTTACAGGTTAATTTTGCTTTAATTAAGGAATTAGAACTTGATGTTGGTGACTTCCATAGCGGAAGCACCTCTTTACCAATTGAAATTCTCTGGCAAAATGCCTTGGTTTCCCGCAAGCGTTACAGGTCACCTTAGGTCGTGTATTAGGGTACTGGCCACCTCGATTAAAGTTGCCCAAGTACTGACCCCCAGCATCAGGTCGACGATTCTGCTCTTGTGTCTGATAGTTTCCTTGGTTGTCCCCCTTCCTTTTTGTGCCCCTCTGCTCATTGAAATAGTTGTTTCGCTTCTTCATCGCCCTTTCCACGTTAACCGCAGTGTCGTATAGGTCAATGTAGGAGGTATACTGTCGCACCGACATCCTTTCCTTGATAGTCGGGTTTAGCCTGGCCTCGAACCTATTCATTTTCAGCCTCTCGTCAGCTACGAAGGCGGGGGCGAATCGCGACAATTCCATGAACTTGGAGGCGTACTCGAGGACACTCATGGTCCCTTACTGTAGCTGCATGAATTCGCCCTCCTTGGCCTTCTAGAGGGAGATAGGGTAGAAATGATCCTTGAACTTGTCCCAGCCAAACCCAGGCTCATACTGCCTCTCCCGCACCGTAGCCCAACATAGATCGGCTTTATCCTTGAGGTAGAACACAGCAAATCCTACCCTCCACTCCTCGGGGCATTGGAATGCGTCGAATAGTTTCTCCATGCCCCTAATCCAGTCTTCGAAGGTCTTAGGGTCAGGAGTGCTATCATAGACAGGTGGATGATGGCTTGTAAACCTCTTGAACATGTTCAGGTGGATTATTTGAATACCAGCATTCTCTGTTAGTGATAATCATGAATCATGTGAATGTGATGTCTGTCTAATGTGAACTATCTGAACATGTGATGTGGTGGTTGTACGACCTGAACGTGGTGATATACTGAAATCAAACTCCTGCCAAATATTGTATGATGCACTGGCATGTACTGTATGGTTGAAATTTTGTAGAGCTCAGGATGTAAACTATTAGGAGAGGAACTAAACCCGAATTATTTCCCAAGCAGAATGGCGGGAAGTAACAACAACAACAGTAAGTCCCAAACTGGACCCCATCTTGGAATAAGGGTCCCTACAAACCAGGACATCCCTATGGCGGCCCTAAGGAAGCGACTGGAGGCCCTACGCCCTCGAAACGGGAACGGATCTCGTAGTCAAATTGATGAAACTAACCCACCAATGGGTGCTGAACTTACAAATCTACTGCTGCTAGAGATGCTATAGAAACAAAGAGCAATTGCGACTCCAGAACGAGCAGATACAAAGACTGATGAGGTACGGGAGAAAAGGGTTGAGGAGGATAACTCCTACATGTTCAAAAGGTTTGCAAGCCATCATCCACCTGTCGATGATGGCACTCCCGACCCCAACCTTCGAAGACTGGATTAGGGGCATGGAGAAACTATTCAACGCACTCCAATGCCCCGAGGAGTAGAAGGTAGGATTTGCTGTGTTCTACCTGGAGGATAAAGCCGATCCATGGCGGGCTATGGTGCGGGAGAGGCAGTATGAGCTTGGGTTTGGCTGGGACAAGTTTAAGGAGATGATCAAGGATCATTTCTACCCTATCTCCCTCTAGAAGGCCAAGGAGGGCGAATTCATGCAGCTACAGCAAGGGACCATGAGTGTCCTCGAGCACGCCTCCACATTTAGGGAATTGTCGTGATTCGCCCCCGCCTTCGTAGCTGACGAGAGGCTGAAAATGAATAGGTTCGAGGCCAGGCTGAACCCGACTATCAAGGAAAGGAAGTCAGTGCGACAGTATACCTCCTACGTTGACCTATACGATACTGTGGTTAACGTGGAAAGGGCGATGAAGGAGCAAAACAACTATTTCAATGAGCAGAGGGGTACAAAGAGGAAGGGGGACAACCGAAGAAACTACCAAACACAAGAGCAGAACCGTCGACCTGATGCTGGGGGTCAGTACTCGGGCAACTTTAACTGAGGTGGCCGGTACCCTAATACACGACCTAAGGTGACCTGTAACGCTTGCGGGAAATCAGGGCAATTCGTCAGAGAATGTCGATCGGTAAAGAGGTGCTTCCACTGTGGAAGTCACCAACATCAAGTTCGGGACTGCCCACTTCCTCCACCCCCTACCGGGCAAGGGCAGAGGCAGAGTCAAGAATAAGGATAGCGGCCCCAACCATCATACCAGAGCAGGGGAGGGCAGGTGGCTCACCCTAAGCAGTTGTACTAGGCACCCCAACCAGCACAATCCCGACCCACTAATCAACCACCCCGGAATAATGGGGCTAGAGTTTATGTAATGTGGAAAGAAGAAGCAGAGGATGCTCCCAATGTGGTGACGGGTACATTTTCTCTCCTAACTCAGTTAGTAGATATCCTGTTTGATTCGGGTGCCACGCACTCCTTTATATCTGTTAAGTTAGTTGAGACCTTGGGATTACACCCCACCCGACAATCTTCACTGCTATCCGTGATGCTCCCTGATGGGAAAATTGTGTCGTGTGAGGAGTTATACGAGGGTTGCCCTATAAAAATGTATGAATGTGAGTTTCCGGCAGACCTATATAAGTTTAAGTTGACAGTTTTAGGGGTTATCCTAGGGATGGACTGGTTAGCTAAATATCAGGCTCAGATAGACTGTCCTAAACAAAAAATCACCCTAAGGGGGCCTAACGGAGAGAAGGTAGTGCATGGGGGCCAGAGGCCCAGAATGGGGGTAAAATTGGTGTCAGTGATGGAGCTCGCAAGCTGTTAGACAAGAGGTGCGAGGGATTCCTGTGTCACGTAATGAAAACTGATGATGTAGGACCCTCCTTGGAGGACATCCCTGTGGTGAAGGAATTCCCGGATGTGTTTCCCGATGAAATTCCCGGCATGCCACCTCTCAGAGAGGTGGAGTTTTGTATCGACCTGACCCCCGGAGCCACCTCTATTCTAAGACACCTTATCGGATGGCACAGCTGAACTCAAGGAATTAAAGACTCAGTTGGAGGAACTCTTAGAGAAAGGGTATATTCGACCTAGCACATCTCCGTGGGGAGCCCCAGTCTTATTTGTAAAGAAGAAGGATGGGACCCTAAGATTGTGCATAGACTACCGGGAGCTGAATACGATAACGGTCAAGAACCGTTACCCCCTGTCCAGAATAAACGACTTATTCGACCAGCTGCGGGGCACGGGAACCTTTTCCAAAATTGATCTCCATTAGGGGTACCACCAACTCCGAATCAAGGATGATAATGTACCCAAAACTGCGTTTCGTACCCAATATGGACACTACGAGTTCGTGGTGATGCCTTTTGGCCTCACCAATGCCCCGACAGCCTTCATGGATCTTATAAATAGGGTCTTTAAACCTTACTTGGATCAGTTCGTGGTGGTATTCATAGACGATATTCTCATTTACTCAAGAACCCCAGAGGAGCACACCCACCACTCACGAACAGCCCTGGAAGTTTTGAGGGAAAACGAATTGTATGCCAAGTTATCGAAATGTGAATTTTGGTTGAGAAAAGTAGCATTCCTGGGACACGTAGTATCTAATGAAGGAGTGTCGGTGGACCCCCAAAAGATTGAGGCTGTGTCAAACTGGCCCAGACCTAAAAACCCGACAGAAGTGAGGAGCTTCTTGGGTTTGGCGGGGTACTACCGCCGATTTGTTCAAACCTTCTCAAAAATTGCCACCCCGCTTATGAACCTAACCAGGAAGGTCACTAGGTATGAATGGACGGAGCAATGTGAGGTAGCGTTCCAGGAGCTCAAAAAGAGACTGACGAGTGCACTAATACTGGCCTTACCAACTGCTGACAAGGACTTTACAGTGTACAGCGATGCCTCTAGAGGCAGTTTGGGGTGTGCGCTGATGCAAGAGGGTTGCGTCATAGCCTATGCCTCCCGACAACTGAAGACACATGAGTAGAACTACCCGACTCATGACCTGAAGTTAGTGGCAGTAGTGTTTGCCCTTAAAATCTGGAGGCATTACCTGTATGGAGTACGTTGTAAAGTCTTCACCGACCACCAGAGCTTGAAGAACCTTTTCTCACAGAAGGATCTGAACTTAAGACAGACTAGGTGGCTGGAATTTCTGAAAGATTACGATGTCCATTTCCAGTACCATCCGAGGAAGGCTAATATAGTGGCTGACGCATTAAGTCGCCAACCGTGTCTAGCACTGAGCTATTTACTGGTGCTTCCAAGCGAGTTATGTAAGGAATTTTGCAAGTTAGAGCTTAATGTGATTACCCCGAGGTCCAAACCTATACTCTGCACCTCGGAGGTGCAGCCGACTCTCATAGAGGAAATCCGAGTAGTCCAGACCACATACCCTCAATTCGAGCGGATTAGGGAAGAGACACTGGTGGGTAAAGCACCCGAGTTCATAATTCATGAAGATGGTACCATACGATTGCATAATCGTGTGTGTTCCAACCGTAGAGGCACTTAAGAAGAAGATCCCAGACGAAAGGCACAATACTCCACACTCAGTACACCCTGGGGGTAACAAGTTGTATAAGGACCTAAGGCAGACATTCTGATGGAGTAATATGAAGCAAGAAGTGGCTGACTATGTGGCACAGTGCCTGACCTGCCAGCGAGTGAAGATCGAACACCAACGGCCAGCGGGACTTTTACAACCGCTGGATGTCCCTGAGTGAAAATGGGACTCCATGTCCATAGATTTTATCATAGGTTTGCCGTGACAATACCATTTGGGTGATAGTGGATAGACCCACGAAATCAGCACATTTTATACCCATGAGGAATATTTGGACCCTGGATCAGTTAGCTCGAGCTTACCTCGAGGAGATAGTACAGTTGCACGGGGTACCCAATTCCATAGTGCCAGATCGGGACACCAGATTCCAGTCGGGGTTCTGGCAGAAGCTGCAAGAAGCGTTTGGGACGCTACTGCATTTTAGTACTACCTTCCACCCCGCTACGGACGGGCAGACCGAATGCACCATTCAAACCTTGGAAGATATGCTACAGATGTGTGCTTTGGACTTTAAGAGCGCGTGGGATGAACAGCTGGCACTAATCGAGTTTTCTTACAACAACAGCTACCACATGAGCATTGGCATGGCACCGTACGAGGCACTGTATGGGAGGAAATGCAGGACCCCGCTCTGCTGCCAAGAGATCGATGAGGCCTTAACTGTCGGACCGGAATTGATCCAAGCTACCATGGACAAAGTAAGGGTAATCCAGGAACGAATAAAAGCTGCCCAGAGCCGCCAGAAAAGCTATGCCGACCAGAGGCGTAGGCCACTTGAGTTCCAGGTAGGCGATCATGTATTTCTCCGAGTCTCTCCAACCAAAGGAGTCGCGAGATTTAGGAGGGCAGGGAAGCTCATCCCGAGGTACTTCGGACCGTATCCGGTCATATAAAGGGTTGGAGAGGTAGCCTACCGACTAGAGCTACCGACTGAACTTCAGAGAGTGCATAATGTATTCCATGTGTCGCAGTTGCGGAAATACATTTCAGATCCCTCGCACGTAATCGAACCCGATCCCATACAGCTCCAAGAAGATTTATCATATGAGGAACAACCCAGACAGATCCTGGATCGGTGGGAAAAGCACCTCCGTAGAAAGACGATGCCCTTGGTGAAGGTCCTTTGGGCCAACCATGAGACATCAGAAGCCACTTGGGAGCCGGAGCAGGAGATGCGCGACAAATACCCTCACTTGTTCTGTTAACCAGGTGCGTAGAAGTTTCGAGGACGAAACCCTTCTAAGTGGGGTAGTATGTAAAACCCTGAAAATTCTCATTTGTAATGGCAGTGTGTCGTAACCTAGTGAAGTTTCGAGGACGAAACGTTTCTAAGTGGAATAGTATGTAAAAGCCCAGAAATTTAATTTGGGAGTATTATGCTTAGGTTGGACCGACGTAGACCCAAATCAACCCAAGTGGATGCCAAACGAGTCCTCGTGAAATTTATTTTGTTTAAGGAAGCTTGTTATCAATTTTCAATGTATTGGAAGTTTTAATTAATTTTCAATATTTTGGAAGTTTTAAATCTTCAAATTTACCCTCCTTGATTTTACTATAAAACTTTGGAACATTTTAAATCCTCAAATTAATCTTTTTGCTTTTTACTATAAAACTTCAAATATTATCATTATTATTATTATTATCATTACTATTGTTATTATTATTATTATTATTAGTATTATTATTATTATTATTACTATTATTATCATTATTAGTTTTTTTTTAAAAAAGGGGGAAAAAGGGGAAAAAAGATGGGGATATGGCTGGCCACCATCACCAAACTTTTTGAAATTTTTTTAAACCTTTTCCCCCTCTTTTTGCCCTAACCCTAACGTGTGACAAACCCCCCCTTATTATCCTAAAACCCTAACCTTTTCCCCCACTCTCCCTCTCATGCCATCTCTCACTCTCTCTCTCTACCTCTCTCACTCTCTCTCTCCTCCCCCACCTTGCACCACCAACCGCCACCACCGCGCCGCCCTAGTGCCGCCACCCTTCGGTCCACCTCCCTTTTTTTTTGTCTTGGTAAGGAAGAAAAATAAAGTAAAGTGATGCTTGATATTCATGCATCCCATGCACCGAAAATCCATTCTTTTATCCTTCTCTTTGCGATTTTTCATACTTCATTGAGAATAAGGATTTTGATTTAAATTCCATTGTTTTTGTAACACCCCGTGTGTGGTTTAAAGGATTTGATGTGACTACCTATATTATCAAAGGTGCACCTTTTTTTTCGGGAAGCCCACTCTTAAGAACTCCACAGTTAAGCGTGCTAGTTGAGGAGCAATCTTGCGATGGATGATAACCTGGGAAGTTTATCAGGCAACGTGTGAGCGAGGACGAAGCACGCCGAAAAGACTTGTAATGATTTGTGAGGCCAGTCATCGATCCTTGAAGCCGTTATTGATAAGACCTGTGACCGAGAGGGGTCGGGGCATTACAGATGGTATCAGAGCCGACCCGCGACCGTGAGTTGCGCCAGTAGATGGAGAGCCCTTGGGCAGTCACCTAGCGGAGTAAAGATACTGGGTGTGGACCGCCGGTCGAGAGGACTCGTAAGTCGGTCAATTAGTGAGGCACAACAAGGACGTTATGCGCTTCAAGTGGGGGTGATTGTAACACTCCAAGTGTGGTTTAAAAGGATTGAAGTGACTACTTATATTACCAAAGGTGCACCTTTCTTTTCGAGAAGCCCACTTTTAAGAACTCTACAGTTAAGTGTGCTTACTGAGAAGCAATCTTAGGATGGGTGACCTCCTGGGAAGTTTCCCAGGCAGCGTGTGAACGAGGACGAAACACGCCGGAAAGACTTGTGATGATTTGTGGGGTCAGTCGACGATCCTTGAATCCGTTATTGATAAGACCTGCAACCGAGAGGGGTCAGGGCATTACAATGGCTGACGTCAAAGTACTGCAACAATTATCTCATATGAATGTTCTGATGGTAATGTTGTTACATTGGTTTGTGCAATTGAAGAGTGCAACCAAGTGGGTTGTTGGTTTAATTGTTTTATATCACTGTGTTAACTCTTACAAGGCTAGAGATTATGCCAATGTTAAGATGGGTAATAGTAGTGTTGTTGAGATTGTTGGGATAGGATATATATACATTTAGGCTAGTGTTGGTTGTACACATGTTCTAAAGAATGTTTTCAAAAATTTTAAAGCATAGCTTCATCTCCCCCCCCCCACTAAGATCACACAATGTCTGCATTGTGGGAAAATAAGCATCTTAAAAAAAATGAAAGACACAATATACACAATATACAAGGGATAGAATAATAATACCAGGTCAGGTGTAGAGCTACAACTAGGCTATAGCCTCTTGAAATCCATTTAGATAGAGGCTTATGGAGCATCAGCTACTCCATATCAATTTGGAGATCGCTATTCAAATCAAAACCCATTAGCGATCATAACAGCTTATCAAATAAATAAGAACAACTCTCAATAAGATAAATACAGTAAAAATAAGAGAGTTGGTACCAAATAGAGTATATCTATAACGTCAACACAACACAATTAAGGGCTTGTTTCAACTTATCAAATTGTTGGGCGCAAATGTCAAATATACTCAAACTTAACCAGCAAGTCGGTCATCAGCCTAGAAATTTGATCATCATGAATGAACTACTAGGCAAAATAGTTAGGTCCTACATCCATAAGTCCTTTAATTTCAATATGTTCATGAGTCTGGTCCAAATTAACAGTCATAGGCATAAAGTTCTTAAACTCTAAAAATTCATCTCGAGGATAAGTTCACTAATGATGAGGCCAAAAGAAAAGGATTGATATTAAACACAAAAACCCACATCCAGACCTTCATTTTCATTTAACCCATATGAAAAAGATTCATATTCCACACAAAAGTTCTAAATTAGTGGGCTCAACCAGCCCTTCACATGTATCTTGTAAACAAATATCTTTTGACTCATCGATAGCATAATGCTCATCTTCAGTTGTGATTTTCATATCTAAATCACTAGTATTCTCAAATATCTCCACCCTCCTCAAACTCAAAAGAGTCATTAAATGGGGCGGGTGGGTTGGCAGAAATTAGGACATCCTCAGTGACATCTCTAAGTGAGCTAAATTCAGGTTCAAGGTTAGGGGATAGAGACACAGAGTGGTCACTCTCTTGTTCTATGCTAGAAAAAGAAATATCATCATATAAATCAGGCCTAGCAAGGTAAGAGGGCTCAAAATCATCAAAAAGACTAACTTTAGGTTGAGGAGATTCTAAACTAGAGTCAGGCTCATTATAATCATCCCTATTCTGATTGAAATAGTGAGAATAATCAGCAATTCTCTCTTTTATAGTCTCTACCATTTTATCAGTCATTTCATTTGTTGTCTTTTCAAGACTTGCACATGTAGCATCCCTATAATCATGGTAAGGATAATTATATGCATTATGATCAAAAGACTCACAATAATCACACAACAGGGGACACACAAGAGTAGCATTGATGGTCGTATGAATCCATAAAGTGATCCTGGTTGTAAGGATTAGCAGGAAAAACATACTCACCACGAGTAGGATATCATAAGGTCTCTCTAGCTTGTTCAAACTCATAAGTGTTCCAAGTAACTTTTCTAAAAACTCCTAAACTTCATCTTGAGTTCTCGACAATAATCCTAATAAACCTCAAGGACATATAGACTCAACATGACCTTGGAATTCAGCATTCAGACCCACAACAATGACCTCACAAATTTTCCATTTTTGAAAATATTGGTTCAACTGAGCACGATAATCATTAAGTCTTGATAGATAATTCCAAAAAGATTCATGCTCAAATTATGAAAAATTAAAACTGGCATTCTCAAAACTCTTTTTTCAGTTTTGAGATTTTTTTAAATTTTTATTTCAGTTTTTTTAGGTTTTTTCTAAAAAAAGAAAATCAATGAGTCTAACACACTAATTCAAAAATAATTCCTAAAACAAAAACTAGACACTTAAATAATTAAATTAACATAACAAAATAAACTAACAAAAATAAAACTATATTACCAAAAGAAAAGAAAGACCAAAAAGACTTAAAAGCAAGAAGCAACCAAACACAAAAAACCGAAAAGAAGCAAAAGACAAAGCACAAGCATTATTTTTTTTTCCTGATTTTTTTAATACACAAAACAAAAATTAGAAAATAAGCTAAACAAAAACAAAGACAGAAAACACCACCTAAACTAAAACAAAATAGAAAATAAACTATAACTTAAACAAGCAAAAGCTATAACTAAAGCAGAAAATCAAACTCCAAAATTAGAACACTATACAAAAAATTTGGCATAATCACAGGAAACATGAATAAATTTTGTCTCAATTTTTTCTGCCCCAAAATAGTGCAGAAAAATCGAAACAGAAAATTATATCCAGAAATTGCTGAAAATTCCATAAATGCCCAAAATTTCTACAAAAAAATCATCTAATCTCTAAGAATCCACTAAAAATATTAGAACGACAAAATCATCACTAGATTAGCTTAGAAAAAATCCAAAAAAATCCTGCACTGGTATATATATTTTTTTTGGTGCCAATTCTAGTTGTATCCCTGATAATAATATGCTAATACCAATTAAACTACTTAAAGCAAATAAACTAAACCACTTAAAGCAAATAAAGTAAGCAATCAATAATTAAAACTAGTAATCAATTTCAACAGCATCCTCGACAACGATGCCAAAAACTTGTTGTATCTCAAAACTAAAAAAATAAGTTGCAAGTGTACAACCCTAGTTGTAGCACTTTACGGGTCGTTCGTAGTGATAGGTTGAATTAATTACTAGAATTATACTACTAAACTAAACCAAACTAAATCAAACAACCAAAATTAATGTCAAGTAATAACTAATAGCAAAAGAAACTTACAAAAATCTAATCTATAAGTAGAGCATGAAACCGAAACTAAAACTAATTGAAGAGGAAAGAAAGACATTACCTCGATCGCTTAGAATTAATAAGGAGAATTTTGAATCAAAATTAGAAAATCAATGCATGAAAAAATTTGAATCTTAAACAAGTAACTACCATAAGACTTCAATATCCACTATCGACTCGAAAGAGTAACAAAGATTGAAAGTTTGAATGAAAAAGAATTTTTGGGAAGACTAAAATTAGAACTAAGAAACTTGAATTGAAACTAAAATTAGAGAACTTTGAATTGAAAATAGAACAGTAGAACTTGAAAAATTAAACTATAACTATAACTAGAAAAATTAAAACTAGAACAAGAATTTGACATTAAACTCAACTTGAAAGAATTCATACAATTGCAATAATCTCTCAAACTCTAAAATTAATGCTATAAGAGAGAGGGGTAGAAATTGATGATTTACAAGAACTGCAAGCACCCCTATTTATACTAGTGACAATCTCCTTAAATTTTTCCAATTACAATATGTTACATAATACCCAAGCAATTATTTTCCACTTTCCTAATTGCACCCAATTTTCAATAACTTAAAATTTTGAAAAATATCACATATTTGCATAAATTTAGCTGCCTCTCTTGTTCTGTTGGATTGCTTGAATCGCCATTGGGCATCTAGGTAGGTCACATATGGAAAAGGATAGGGGAGGAGTACTGGGTTGCTTTGCTCAAGACTGGGTCGCACGTTGACTTGCTAATGGGCTCCGAAGTAGGCCAAACTAATGAGAAATATATGCCCAAAAGCTGGTTCCTTCTTCATTTTTCTTTTATTTCCTATAAAAATTACAAAACCAAATAAAATCTACAAATAACTTCAATTATCAGTAAAAACTAAGTGATTATGAGTGCTTAAAGGACACTTTTGGTGGCTAAATATGAGACATATTTCATACTTGTGCATGAATCTGGTCTCATAGTTACAAGTGTAGACACCGAATTTTGGCTCATCCTTTAAATGTTATAATTTTCTCATTTGCTTATTCCCCCTAAAAAAAGTGCATAAATTTAATTAAGTTGAACTTAAACATATAGTTAGTCAATTTCAAAATGAACAGTTCAAAACCACTTATTTCTCTAGCCCAATCCAAACCAAAAGCCCAAAAAAAGGAAAAATACAAAAAATAGAGAAAAACTAAATAACCAAAAGCCCAAAATAAAGCAAAAAAAAGAAAGAAATTATCTTTTGGATCCCTTCCATCTCACCAAATATAGGCCCACCCCCCGGCCCCCAAAATTAGAAAAATGAAAATAATTTAATGCCCCCCTTTCTAATAGCCTTTTTCGTATTTTCATTTTTTTTTCTTTTCCTTTGTCTTCTATCTCGTCTTCCTCATGCCAAGAAATTAGAAACCTCCGTTCTTCGTATTGTTGGTTGTCAACTCTTATTCTCTACCACCTATTCTTTTTTATTTTTATTTTTTATTTTCATTACAAAAATTGCCATTAGGGTTTTGTGAGCTTTGGCTATAAATACTCACTTACTTCACCTAGTAAAGGGGGGTTCTTCTCCTCTTCAAAATTTTTCAACTCCCTCGTTTCTTCCCTTTAGAAACTCTCACCATCTCCTCTTCTCTCTAATCCTTTTTAATGGGTTTAATTTTCTAGTTGAATTTAGTTAAATTTAAATTAGTTCTCTTATGAGCTAGTTAAATTTAATCAAATCTTTCTAAGTCCTTTTAAACTCATATTATCTTTACAAAAATGTCTAGTGTTGTAAAAATAAAGTTTCTTAGTTAGCTTTAGTTAGTATTGATTAGTTGTTTCATGAACTAGTTAACCTAATTAAATCATTTCTAAGTCCTCTATATTCATTCAGTTACATCATTTAGTTACGTTCATACAGTTATATCATTTTCTTGTATGTATATTTTGTTAACTTAATTTTTTTGTATTCCTTGTATGTATATTCTTGCTTTTTTTTGCATTTTTATTTCGTTACTTGTTGTCCTAATATTTGTTGTTTATACTAACTATTACACTAACGTGTGTTCTTTTGTGTCTTCTTTTAGTTTGAGCTAGGTCGGCACTTGGCGTTCTTTTGACCCCGAGTTCATCTGTCCGTCCTCTTAGGGCTTTCACGACTATTCCCCCTACTTGGATTTGGACCATTAGTTTTGCATTTTCTCATGAGTGGATTGATGAGGTTGAGACTTACCTATAAATTTGTGTGTTTTTCTTCATTTTGGCTCTTTTCCTTCACCTCCTCCATCTTCTAGTTTGATTCAAATGACTTAAATGGTTTAGTCATGCTTAAGATTCACTAAATAACAAGTTGGAGTCAAGAGTTAAAACCAAAAGATTTCTCTAATCTTTGTAGGTCAAGTTTAGGAGCAAATTTTTCAGCTCATTTGAGTCTAATATGTATGTTTATTATGTTATTCGTTAGATCTATGGAAGAACTTTTCAACGAGTGGTCATGATTTCAAATCGGAGTTCAGGAGTGGCCGTAACATTCATTTTTCTACAGGGTGTCTAATTTGTCCCAAAACATACCGTGATTCTGTTTTTCATATTTATTGCCCAATGTTTTATTTTTATTTAAGATACTTTCTTCATGTAAAATAAATGAGACTTCAAGATCTTTCCAAGTTGATGCTTTATGTCTCCTAACTCTTCATATTTTGCGAGATATGAAATTTCAAAGTTGGAGTTTCAAAATTGAAATCTTTACATAATTCAAATGAGGTCCTTCATTTTAAAAAATTCAGAAAAATATATAAAGATGTCCAAAAAAAATTAATAAAAATTAAGAGAACTCCTTAATGTCTTTAGTTTACAGAAATGAAGCATTTTTACAAAATTATTTTTTAACAATTTATGGTAAATGAAATTAGGAGAACCTATCCAGAGCAACAAACTAAGTTTCCGGATCTCAGTTTTTACTTTACCAGAAGCATACCCCATTGAATTTTCATTTCGAAATTTTACAATAAACATAGACTTGATAAAGAGCATTTAGGATCTGGAGATGCCTCATTTGGATTCTCCTTCAAAAAGATATGAATTTTTTTAAGATGGAATTTATTATTTTACGTGAGGTACAACAGAGTGAGATTGTGAAGTTATCTTACCAACTTAGTGACATTTGAAAATGACCCAATTGTGCAGTTGAGCTCTTTATAGATTATTCTGATGGCATGACGTTTTGTGAAATTTGTTAGAACCATTTTACCATGTTTCAGAATTTTCTTTTGAAACTGTACACAATTTGGTTTTTCAAATTAATTGAATCTCTTTAAATAAATTGGTGTTTAGGCCATTTCCCAATTTTCAAGGCTCATGTTTAGCCATACATGAAAGCTAATAACTCCTCCAAGGGGCCAATGGAGCATGATTTGTATAGGGATTATAATATTTATTTATCTTTATTTGATCTCTTGTATATAGGGAAAGTCTTGTACATATTTCATTAATTCGTTTATTCATTATCTTGTATTAATCCGGATCATATAAAATCCTTGATCTCGAAGTTCAAATAATAAGATTCTCTGTCTTTGAGCATGAATTAATCCATTTGTAATAAACCAACTCGACTAACAATAAAATGAACTGTTTAGAACCATTAATTAGTATCTAATCAATCATGATTTATGACACATAGGTCTAGCCACCCAAGTATGGTGACTGGGCCATGATGACATCTCAACCATTTCAAACTCATCCTTAATATAAGCCTAAGAAAGGTACCAAACTAGGCCCATAAAAGTGATTTAAGGCACAACGGTAATCATCACTGCCCCTTTATGATCATCTTGACCTAAATCATGACTCATGAATGAATTTCACTAAATACTAGATAATGACTTCTAAACGCAACCCTGTCTGCATATATCTATATATATTTGCATGCTTGTCCTTAGGGCTGACATATTCTTTAGTGTATGGTCATGACCCTTTATTAAATTTGAGGTCATAATCAGAAATTCGTTCATATCTGATCTTTAAGATGGTCCACATTCAGCTTAACTGATATGACCGAATAGCTGGTTTTATCCTCTTATTTGGTGATGGACCATTGACGAAACTGCCGTCTTAAGTTATGAGAACTACCAGCGACCAAACACCAACCCATTAACTGCACAAAAATCCATCCCACTCATACCTAAGGAATCATTTCTCAGTCAAAATGAAAATGTTAAGAGGTCTAACCCTTATACTTATATCTAGACTTGGGGCAATCTGCCCATCCAGTCACTTTTTATGTCGAGCATAGAGTTGAGTCCATGAGTAACTTTCTCTATTTCATTCAGATCGACTTGATTCTATAACTGAGTCATCTTTAAATTCTCTTAACAAGACTATTAGACAGGGCAAAAGATCCTTAGTCATTCCCACAGTGGAACTCACATACTCATGATGGAGTTCTTGTTAGAACCAAATAGGGTTTAATCTAGACCTGGCAAAACTGACCCGAGATCCGAAACTCGAACCGAACTATCCGGATCCATACCCGATCCGACACCCGAAATATGCTCACCCGAAAGTGGACCCGAAACCCAAATATACCCGAACCGAACCATACCCAACCCAAAATTTTCCACAAAGTTGTTTATTTTGGCATGACCAGCGTATTTGACCAAAAATTGGTTGACCCAAAATCGACTCGAGCCGAACCATACCCGACCCAATCCGAAACAACCCGAAATATCATTTAACCCGAACATGACCCAACCCGAACTTGACCCAACCCTTACCCGAACCGAATGACCTATTTGCCAGGCCTAGTTTAATCCGATAGTAGATTCAAGTCCTACAACAATCGGTACGTACAGTAGTTCGGCTGTCATTCGAGCGCAAACCCATCATATTTTAACTAATATGTTGGCCCTGAGTCTTTAATTTGCATTGTGTGCTTGCATGTACATTCTTATCTATACATACATACGTGTTTCTCTTATTTTCACCATATAGCGATTCACTTTGAATATGCAATTGACCAATATTCGAGACATCTAAAAGGACACAAAATAGTAGTAGGAGCTCATCTTTAGGATGGAGGAAGTGGCAAGTCCTTGACATTCGGGCTTCCTCACTGAGGCCTCGGACCAACCATCTTAGGTTTTAGAGCAATTTTCACTAATTTATGCCTTTTCTTAGGCATATGAGTCATCTTGGTTTTTAAAAAATGGTTTTAAAATTGTTTTTTTAAAAAAAAAAAAACCTTATTTGAGTCATAACAAGGTGGCGACTCTAGTCATTTCACTTTTTAACCATAGAGACCAACCTTGACCTAAAGCGATCTCTCCTCGTAGTGGGGGTGTAAGACTTACCTTACTTAGGATCCGTAGAGGGGAACCCCAGGTACACCCTCACCATGATCCAAGCCCTGTAACAAGCATTAGCTTGGTGATGGTACCTGGAAGCTCACCAAGGGATCTTTGCTTGTTGTAAGAGGCGAGTATTGTTATACAAGGTACAAGTGAAGGTGTGTGGCAGCCAGATTAATGCAACTGAGGGTGATGCTTCAACAAATCTCATGCATCATAGGCTGGCTCACATCAGTGAAAAAATGTTACAAATTCTTGCTTCCTCATTCCTTTTATCTGGAGGTAAAACTCTTGACCCCTATTAACTATTATTTGTTTGGCAAGTATCATAGAGTTTCTTTTTACAAGCACCTAAAGTGGAAAGAAAACAAGTTAGAAGTAATGCATTCTTATGTAAAAGTTCCCATTGAGGTGGAGTCTTTATATGGTGATGGATTTTTTTTTTTCACTTTTATTAATGATGATTCAAGTAAGACTTAGGTGTGTACGGTGAAAGCAAAAAGTTGGGTATTTCAGAAGTATCATCATTTTCATGCCACAGTGGAGAAAGAGACATGCATGCAGTTAAAGGCTCTTCGAACAAACAATAGCAGGGAGTACATCTCTAATGAATATGAAGAGAATCGCAGGAAGCATGGCATTCGCTATGAGAAAACGGAACCTGATACATCTCAGCACAATGGAGTTGTAGAAAGAATGAATAGAGCCATTGTGGAAAACGTTAGATTTACTCACACAAAGACACAAGAGGGGGGTGAATTGTATCTACCAGTTTTCTCGGTTTTCTCATAACACTCACTAGAACTGTTTGGAATGCGTGTTTGTAGTAAAGCAGAAACAAGTATAATTGCGAAAACAGTAAAGGAGACACAATATTTTTACGTGGAAAACCACCCCTGCCCAACTGAGGTGTAAAAACCACGACCTCCCACTGTAGGATTTCGGCAATACTTTCACTAAACGGGCCGAATTCGTTAGACACGTAACATACGTAACTAGTCTACCCCGAGACCCTAGTTACAAACACCATGTCCAATGTCTCCCAAGACTTGGACAACACGGACAACACGTCTAACGTCTCCTAAGAGACCACGTCTAATGACTTGGACAACACGGACAACACGTCCAACGTCTCCTAAGAGACCACGTCTAACGTCTCCCAAGACTTGGACAATTTCTTAATTCAATGATGAAAAAGAAATAACAAGACACCTTACTTGAATGCTTCCAAACAGGCTGAATGTAAGGTACAATACAATCCCTATTATGCCAATATAAAAGACTTGAATTTTAGCATACACTTTGAAGGTTTTTCTCACAGAAAATTCTAACTCTCAAAGATAATTTTCGCACTTGAAAAACCCCGAGAAAGAATGAAGGAGAAGGCCACTTAAATAGCGGGATGTGTGCTTGCCATGCAAGAAGGCAATCTCCCATATCTTTCCACAATCTTAGAAACTAGGAGTTATCAAACTTCGTTAAAAGGTATGCTTAAATATTTGGGAAATCTTTGGAAAATTTTTGGAAGATAGGATCAAATCTTTGGAAAATATTCTTCCTTAAGAGATAACATTAAATCTCTTAATCAAGGAAGAAAATTGTTTTAGACTTAACTGACTTAAATTACTCCCATTTATTTCCCGAAATTCGTCAGTCAAAGATCACTTTAAATTTGTTAAATTTCAATTTCTAATTTTGTCTTCAGAACACTGTAGACCTGACTTCTCAGACATGTTCTGAGGCAGTGTTTTGAGATGTTTCAAAATCAGTCAAAGCAAATGCTAAATCAATGACCTTCTAATTGGCATATTAACAAGAATCTAAAATAATAAATCTCATACAATACCTAAGACTCTTGTTATCAGCTGAACTCCTTGGACATGATTTTGATGCTCCATGCGATGCTCCATGCTCTGTGCTCAGAACTATTCTGAGGCAATGTTCTCAGACTCTTGTTATCAGCTGGGCTCCTTGTGCACGTATTGACTTTGATGTTCCACACTCATTCAAACTGCTCCAAGTATGTTTCCAGATCCTGTCTTAACACACAACTCAAGCACAACACCTAACTTAAGTACAACATATTGACTAGTTCATTGGATTGTCATCATCAAAACCTTACACATTAATTAGGTCAACAATTTCCCCCTTTTTGATGATGACAAACCAAGTGACCGATAGTCGTCATCTATGACAGGGCAAAAGACATTAGTGCCAAAGTAGGTTATTCAATCTACACAAGAGGCAAAGCAAGGGTTACAAGAGTTAAGAGGTCAACTTCAAGTCAGACAAACTAATCAAGACGAGGTCATACTCATCTTTCCCTTTTTGACATCATCGAAAAAGCTCAGTAGGCTGGAAAAGAGGATCCAGTATGGGTGTAATCACCACCAAAGCGGTAATACGGGAGAGAACAACGATACACTCAAGTGTATGGTACGGTAAGGGTATTGGCCATCCGAGTCACACGCAAACAAATAACATAGGTATAAGCAAAGGTATAGCATACATGCATAAACCGTCTAAGAACAGGCACAAACTACTGCCAGTCATACACACAGTCAAGTGTTGGCAAATGGAAATTAACAACAGTGTTGGAAACAGAGCATAAGAACAGATTAGGGAAGGGAGGATGGAGAAGAAAATTTAGCCGTGAGGGCAGAGAGGGCACTTAAGATATCCTCATGGCGTTTCACATTGAGGCCCTTATCCTCTGTGAGGGCCTTCTTCACTTCAGCTATCACTCCCTTCAAGGTAAGCTGGTCCTGTAACAGAGTATCAAATGTAGGACCACTGGAGGTGGATGCCTCTCTCGGAACAGGGCCAATAGGTGTTTGGGTCTCCTGTTCTGAACCTGCACTGCCCTCTTTTTTCATCTGGAACCCACATCCAACCAAAGTACTGCTGTGAATTTCATCACTGACCTGAAAGCCCACCCTCTTTTGCAAAGGAATCTCAAGTTGTTCAAACACAGAAGTCAGCAAAAACTCATATCCCATATCATGATCCTTGGATGTGATAGCTATTCGCCCGATGTGGCTAATCATGATTGCGGGCGAGTCAATTTTCTCACCCCCATCTAAGAAGTCAGTAGAGCACATTTCCATAAGATCAGCAAGGTTGCGTCCCTGACCTTGGGGAACGATGTTCTTAATGACAAATCAAAATAACAATCAATACAATGGCATCATTTCCCCCTTTCGCACAAATCAGGACTCAGTCAGGTGGGTTTTTGGGCTAGCTTGCGGGTTAATTCCAACAACCGCTCATCACCAAGCATCCTTTTGTCCTCACGGATATACACATCAAAACCATCAGAAGGTACCCCAAAGCACTTCACCTAAGTCACAAGCATCAAAACGCAACTTATGACCATTAACTGTACTTGTCATCACTCCATTGGTGATAATACAGTTAGCATAGAATTCAGCTAAATCATGGACAGAACAACCTCTTTTAGTGTTGGTGAGCAAGTCCAACCAACCTTGTGCATTCAACTTTTCTAAGAACACCCCAAGCCCCTGTTCCTGGAAGTAAGAGACTTTAACCACCTTGCCCGAACTACAAATTTATGAAGAAAATGCTCATACCTTTCACCAAGTGTCATGTTTTTCCTAATTTTCTTTCTCTTTGGTTCATCAGACTCCTCAACTAGTTCTGACACTTGTTCTGAGGCCTCCCGTTTTTGGGCAGGTTTCTTGGATGGAGCTGGTCTAGAAGGTGTTCTGGTGGGTGTTTTGGTGGGTGTTTTGCGAGCTGATTTTTTCTTTGTGACAGAGCTATCGACCCTGTCTTTTGGTAAAGGCAAAATAGAGGGAGGACCTGAACTTCGCGTTCTGGGTCGTGATACCAGTGGAGTGTGGGGTATATTTGGTGAGCTTGTAGTCTTCCGTTGACGTTTGATACCTTGTTTAAAATTTGGTTGTGGGGCGGTCTGGACAGTTCCTCTGAACCGCAAAATCGATTCATCTTCATCAATATCCTCTACTATGATGGAATCAGTCCCGAGAACAGGTTCTTCTCTAACATGCCTAACATCCATATCAACAGTATACTCAACTGACTCAGACAGATTTCCCCCTACCCTTGATTTGGCCACACTTGGGTCACAAACCACCAACTCCCATCCCGTAATTGGGTTCACAGAAAGTATAACATCACTTTTCAAGCCTACTGACTGTAGGTCTAAACTCTTCAAGAACCCAAAAATTGAAGGACTAATAGAGAAAGAAGGTGAGGGAGAGGTTTCCATACCCGTGGAGACTTCAGTCGATGGCGGTGATGCCATTGTCGAAGTCGACCATCTGGCTTCTCCTTTCCTTGCTAATTAGCCACGTAATAAGCGTGGTTTAGATGTTTTGCACCCAGAGGAAGCAGTCCCACTACGAGTTCGTGCCATTGTTGAAGAGTATGGAGAAATTAGGGTTTTGATGGAAGAAGGAAGAGGAATGAATTTTGGGTTGTTGGTGGGTTTAAGGAATAAGGAGAGAGAGAATGAAGTTGGGGTTTTCATGGTTTAGAGAAAGAAAAGGAGGTCGAATTTTTGTGGGAAGGAGAGAGAAAATGGATGGTTGGATTTAAATGATGGTTTCAATTTCCAACACCTTGGTCGCGCCACTTGAACAGCGTATATTCCGAACAGTGGTCAGATCTGTTCCCAGAGCCTGTTCTTACTGCTAAATGTTCGGTGACTCAAGACAATAAGGGCAATATCATTAGAGCTCAACGAGTGCCAGCATGTTGTACTCCATATATATGCCAATAATAGCACAGAAATTGAATGCACCTACTGAATCAATTTTATTTGGCCTAAAACCCTTAACTAGTCAATCATTGGGGGTTAAACAAGCATGCTCAAGTCCCTTTAATCATACCCTATTCAAGTATATTCCTCTCAAACTGCTCTCTACTCAATGCTTTGGTAAAGATTTCAGCAATTTGTTTGTCAGTGGCACAAAAATTCATTGAAATTAGGCCCTTTTCAACATTATCTCTCAAAAAATGATAACGTATGTCAATATGCTTAGTCCTTTTATGTTGACATGGATTTTTGGCAATGTTAATTGCACTTGTGTTATCACAAAATATGAAAATGCATCCAATGTCAACAGAAAAGTCCTTGAGTTGTTGCCGTATCCATAATAGTTGAGCACAATAAGAAGCAGCTGCTACATACTCGGCTTCTGCTGTAGATATGGCAACAGAGTGCTGTTTCTTGGTTGCCCAAGAGACTAAACAGGGTCCGAGAAACTGAGCCACACCTGAGGTGCTTTTTCTATCAACCAAGAACCCAGCATAATCAGCATCCGCATACCCAACGAGATCAAAATTGTATCCTCAAGGATACCATAGGGCTAAGTCAGAGGTGTGTTTCAAATATCTTAAAATTCGTTTTATAGCTTTCAAATGTGTTTTTTTAGGATTTGACTGAAAACGAGCACATAAGGCAACACTGAAAACTATGTCAGGTCTACTAGCGGTTAAGTATAGAAGCGACCTTATCATGCCCCTATAGGATTTCTCCTCAATTGAAGGACTCCCATCATCTGCAACCAACCTGGTTGAAGAAGAGATGTGTGTGTCTGTGGGCTTAGCTGATTCCATTCCAAACCTCTTCATTAATTCTTTGACATATTTTTGTTGATGTATCATAGCTCCGTTTGAGGTTTGCTTGATTTGTAAACCTAAGAAAAAGTTAAGCTCACCCATTATGCTCATCTCAAACTCACTCCTCATCAAATCTAAAAATTCATCACATAAACCATTGTTGGTTACACCAAATATACTATCATCGACATATACTTGGACAATCAACAAATGTTCCCCCTTTGATTTGAGAAACAAGGTATTATCAACCTTGTCCCTTTGAAAACCATTATCAATTAAAAATTTTGATAAGCGTTCATGCCAAGCTCTAAGAGCTTGCTTTAAACCATAAAGAGCTTTGTCAAGTTTAAACACATGGTTAGGCAACTCATGATTTTCAAAACCGGGGGGTTGACTTACATACACATCTTTCTTATGGTATCCATTGAGGAATGCACTTTTGACGTCCATTTGGTACAACTTAATCTCCATGTGGGCTACGAAGGCCACCAAAATGTAGATAGCCTCAATCCTTGCAACAGGGGCAAATGTTTCCTCATAGTCGATCCCCCCTTCTTGGTTGTAACCTTGAATCACCAGCCTGGCCTTATTCCGAGTGACTGTTCTGAACTCATCCAGTTTGTTCTTGAACACCCATTTGGTGCCAATTATCGATCTGTCCTTAGGCCTTGGTTTAAGGTGCCAGACTTTGTTCCTTTCAAATTGATGAAGCTCCTCTTACATGGCAGTAACCCAGTCAGAATCTACAAGAGCTTCATGAACATTTTCTGGCTCAATGTTAGATAGAAAAGCATAGAAGGCACAAAAGTTTCTGAGTTTAGATCTAGTTTGCCCCCTGTATTAATATCAGACATGATCTGGTCAAGAGGGTATGAGCTCTGGTGCTTCCAGGGTCGTGGAATAAATGGATCCACAGATACACTTACCAATCTCTCCTGGGTACTTGGTGAAATAGGTTCTGGAATTGTTCTGGTGCCTGTTCCTATATCAGTTTGGGAATAACTGGGTTGAGTAGGCCGGTTCTGTTCAGGTTCAGCAATGCTTCCCCCTGACTGATTTGCTCCCTGCCCCACCTTCCAAATTATCAGTTTCAGGACTTGGTTCACCTTCAGGAGCCACTTTGTCAACTATGGAGCTTTGAGTGAGCGAGAGGGGTTTTCTTACAAGACCAAGTTCAAACTCTTCATCTTATGTATCATGCTCAACCACAGAGTTAGTCTCATCAAACAATACAAGCACACTCTCCTCAACACACAAGGTTCTTTTGTTAAACACTTTGCATGCCTTACTGTGGGAGGAGTACCCTAAGAATATGGCTTCATCACTCCTAGAGTCGAACTTTCCCAAGGATTCCTTCCCATTATCGTGTACATAGCATTTGCAACCAAACACCCTCAAGTGCATAACATTGGGTTTTTGTCCCTTGAAAAGTTCATAAGGAGTCTATGAGTCTGATCATGCACCTATTAATAATATAACATAATGTGTTCAATGCCTTTGCCCGAAAGTTTCTAGGAAGACCATTAGCGACAAGCATAGTCCTAGTTATGTCTTCTAGAGTTTGATTTTTACGATCTACCACCCCGTTCTGTTAGGGTGTTCTGGGGGCAGAAAAATTGTGATCAACACTATGTTCATTATAATATTCAATAAAGCTAGAGTTTTCAAACTCTTTGCCATGATCAGACCTAAGACTCACCAATGAGTGTCCTACTCTCTTTTTAATTTTCTTAAGAAGAACGAGAAACTTTTCAAATGATTCATCTTTCGATGTTAAGAATAGAATCCAAGTGAAACGAGAGTAATCATCCACTATAACAAATGCATACCTCTTCCCACCTCAACTTGTGATCTTCATAGGACCACATAAATCAACATGTAGTAGTTCAAGAGGTTGGGAAGTACTAACACAGTTCTTTGGCTTGAAAGAAGTCCTAACTTGCTCTCCTCTAGCACAAGCGTCGCACACCTTGTCATCATTGTACTTAATTGAAGGTAGTCCGACTACTAGGTCCTTGGAAATGAGTTTATTCAAAAGATAAAGGGTTGCATGTCCTAGCCTCTTGTGCCAAAGTATAATATCATTATCAAGAGCACTCAAACAAGTCAAATGATTTTGGGGAAGTGAAAGAACACAAGCTTTATACGCATTGTTGTATCGCTTCCCCCTTAACACAACATCACCAGATTTGATATTGGTAATCAAGCATTGATCCAAAGAGAAACCAACGTGATTACCTCTATCACATAGTTGAGACACACTTAGTAAATTATGTTATAAACTATCTACCAAATACATATTATCAATAGAGTGAGAGAGTGATTTACCTATCTGACCTACATCGATAATTTTCCCACATTTGTCATTTCCAAATGCCACTCTCCCTCCATCAAAGGCTGTAAGTGAGAGGAAGTTTAATTTATCTCCCGTTATATGCCTTAAGCAACCACTATCCAAGAACCACAGTTGATTGCCTCCTCTCACTTCAGCCTGCAAAACAGCTAAGTGTTAGTCTTGGGAACCCAGATCCACTTGGATCCCATTTTTTTTGACATGGAGGTTAAGTCATCTTTTCTAATCCATACTTGTTTAACATACAATGAGTTTCTCTCCATGGCTCTTTTTCTCAAAGGACAAGCATAGTGATAATGACCAGTTTTTTCACAGTAAAAACAGATTATATTTTCTTGAAGTACAACATATTTTTTGTTAACTGGTCTAGTAACACACCTATTCACCCATCCTAGTCCCTTTCTGTTTCGGCTATAGTGAGTATTTAGCCAGTTAAGCGCTTCTGAAGAACTGTTCCAGCGCTTGTTCTTAGTAACGTCAGATTCGACCTTATGAGCTTTTTCAAGCAGCTGGTTGTTTTCACTCACCAGGGATTCAAGTCTAAGTTTTAGGTCTAGGGGCTCACTTTTCATCCTAGAGAGATCAGTGTTAAACACTTCCTCTCTTGTGTTCATAAGGTCCTTAAATGTGTCAAGATCTTTACATTGGGCAAGGGCCTCTTCTTCTGCCTTAAGTTTTTCACATTTGAGAACTTCATTGACATGTTCAAGTTCTAGTTTGTTCCGTTCAAGCATTCTAACATCTTTTTTCAATTTGAAACAAACATCTTTAAGCATGCAATTTTCAGCAGTTATTGTCTCACACTCATTCATTATGGCAAATAATAATTTCACAACTTTAGCTTTGCTAAGACCACGTACCGTATCCTTGAGTTGGGACAAGCTTTCGACTGATTCAAGGTTCGATTCAGACTCGCTTCTAGCCATGAGGTCTTCTACAACTCCTTCCTCTTAGGAGTCCTCTTCCTCCTCTGAAGTATCACCCCAGGCGGCCATCATAGCCTTAGTGAAATGCCTTTGTTGTAGTTTTTTGCCACAGTTTTGGAGCTGTTCTGACCCTTGTTCTGCCTTTTGCATGGGGCAATACTTTACAATGTGATTGAGTTTCCCGCATTTGAAACATCCAGAAGTCTGATCTTGATCGCTGTTCTTTGCCCTGTAGGTACTTCCTTTCTTGATGTTCCTCCCAACCTTCTTGAAGATTTTCTTGAACTTTCAAGTTACCAAGGCCATTTCTTCCTCATTCAAATCGGAGTCATTGCTTTCCATAGCCTTCAGAGCAAGGCCTCGATCTTTCTTTATTTCTTCTTTCATCTGGGAGTTTTTCCTCAATTCGTAAGTTTGAAGGTTCCCAATGAGCTCATCCAAGGAGATTTTTATCCATCTTCTTTGCTTTCTGGATGGCTGTAACTTTTGTTTCCCACAATTGAGGCAAAAACCGTAGGATCTTCCTTACCAACTCTTCAGTGGTAAAGGATTTCCCCAACGATTTCAGCTTATTGGTGATGTAGGTAAAATGTGTGTACATATCCATCACTGTCTCTTTGTTGCTCATTTCGAATAGCTCGTATTTTCTCATTAACAGCTCGATTTTGGATTGTTTGACTTGGTTAGTTCCTTCATGAGCCACTTGAAGAGCATTCCATATCTCTTTTGCTGACTCACACTCTGAGATACGAGTGTACTCGTCTGGTCCAAGACCAAAGTACAGCAGCTTCTCTGCCTTAGCGTCTTTCTCCATTTTGTTCAAGTCATCTGAGTCGAACTCATTTGGCTTCTTAGGAATGGTCTTTCCATCTTCCATGGTCTTCATTGGGATGTAAGGACCATTCTCAATGATCATCCATAGCTCGTAGTCGTTAGCCTGAATGTAATTTTCTATGCGATTCTTCCACCAGTTGTAATGTTGTCCATTGAAATATGGTGATCGAGTCACAGATTGACCCTCCAAAATTCCTTATAGAACATTCATCTTTTCAGGATCTCTCAAGGTGTTAACCTAAATATGAGAACTCTGCTCTGATACCACTTGTTCGATTTACTCATACAAGGACACAAGAGGAGGTGAATTGTGTCTACCAGTTTTTTCAGTTTTCTCAAAACACTCGTCAGAACTGTTTGGAATGCGTGTTTACAGTAAAGCAAAAACAAGTATAATTGTGAAAACAGTAACGGAGACACAATATTTTTACGTGAAAAACCACCTCTGGCCCAACTGAGGTGTAAAAACCTCAACCTACCACTGTAGGATTTCAGCAATACTTTCACTAAATGGGCCGAATTCGTTAGACATGTAACACACGTAACTAGTCTACCCGAGACCCTAGTTACAAACACCACGTCCAACGTCTCCCAAGACTTGGACAACACGGACAACACGTCCAACGTCTCCTAAGAGACCACGTCCAATGACTTGGACAACACGGACCAGACGTCCAACGTCTCTTAAGAGACCACGTCCAACGTCTCCCAAGACTTGGACAATTTCTTAATTCAATGATGAAAAAGAAATAACAAGACACCTTACTTGAATACTTCTAAACAAGCTGAATGTAAGGTACAATACAATCCCTATTATGCCAATATGAAAGACTCGAATTTTAGCACACACTTTGAAGGTTTTTCTTATAGAAAACTCGGACTCTCAAGGATAATTTTTCCACTTGGAAAACCCTTGGAAAACCCCGAGAAAGAATGAAGGAGAGGGCCACTTAAATAGCGGGATGTGTGCTTGCCGTGCAAGAAGGCAATCTCCCATATCTTTTCACAATCTTAGCCATTCTCTAAAACTAGGAGTTATCAAACTTCTTTAAAAGATATGCTTAAATATTTGGGAAATCTTTGGAAAGTTTTTAGAAGATAGGATCAAATCTTTGGAAAATATTCTTCCTTAGGAGATAAGATTAAATCTCTTAATCAAGGAAGGAAATCGTTTTAGACTTAACTGACTTAAATTACTTCCATTTATTTCCCGAAATTCGTCAGTCAAAGATCACTTTAAATTTGTTAAATTTCTATTTCTAATTTTGTCTTCAGAACACTGCAGACCTGACTTTTCAGACCCGTTTTGAGGCAGTGTTCTGAGATGTTTCAAATTCAGTCAAAGCAAATGCTAAATCAATGACCTTCTAATTGGCATGTTAACAAGAATCTAAAGGAATAAACCTCATACAACACCTAGGACTCTTGTTATCAGCTGAACTCCTTGGACATAATTTTGATGTTTCATGCGATGCTCCATGCTCTGTGCTCAGAACTATTCTGAGGCAATGTTCTCAGACTCTTGTTATCAGCTGGGCTCCTTGTGCATGTATCGACTTTGATGCTCCATGCTCATTCGAACTGCTCCAAGTATGTTTTCAGATCCTGTCTTAACACACAACTCAAGCACAACACCTAACTCAAGTACAACATATTGACTAGTTCATTTGGATTGTCATCATCAAAACCTTACATAGTAATTGGGTCAACAGAAAAGGTGGGATCGTTACTTAGAATGTTTAATTGGCCAAAGATATTATGGAATGAAGCTGTTCGTGTAGCAGTCTACATCATCAATAGAGCTCCATTAGTTCCTTTGCATTTTGATATTCTAGAATATATCTAGATTGGAAAAGATGCTTTTACAATCATCTGAAGGTTTTTAGGTGCAAGGACTTTATGTATGTACCAAAGGAATAAAGATCGAGACTTGACAATAAATCCAATTCTTGTGTGCCTGTTGGCTAAGACAATGAAGAGTTTGGTTATAAAATACGTTATTGAGAGAAGAGGAAAATAGTAAGAAGTAGAGATGTTGTCATTCATGAGCATGAAATCATAGTTGACATTGATCACTCTAGGAAGAGTATTCTGCCACAGACGGGGGAACAATGTTAGAGATAGAACCCAGGAATGCTACAGAGCTAGCTGCACATGACATTCTTGATTGGGAAGAGTAATCTCCTAAAGTTGCTGCATATCCCCCAGTAAGGAGGAGTTATAAGAGATCGCCAGCCATCTACTAGGTACACTAGTTTTGAGCATATTATATAAGATCCTTCTATTCATCTATGAAATAAAATAAAATTGAGATATGTTAAAATGGATCAAAATTAAAGGAAAATTTATAATCATTAAGAGCGATAAAAGAATCTCTTACAACATAGTTCTAGAACGACCAAAACCTACTTAGTAACCAGGGCTAAAGGCAATCCAGTTAACAAAGAATCTTAATTTGACCTAAATAACCCACGATCAGGACCGGGCAAAATAATAAAAATAACAATTGCCTAATCAAATAGGAATGGCGAAGGAGCGACACTTATCTTGATTGATCAATACCCCTGGAAGCTGATTCGCTCCAATTCTCTCTCCTCTCAAGAAGGTAGCAAACACAAGACATAATTACATTAAATAATATCAAGTATAATGAACAACAGAGGGGTTGTAAGAGTTATGCATACCTTAAGCAGCAAGCAACGACATAATACTAATCTGATTAAGAGCAGTATACAACCTAAACAATCGAAAGTTAAGAGGGTACTACTAGCATGCAAAATACAGCAAACACATGATAGCATTAAAAACCAATACAACACCACATATTTTCTACCATCCAAAAGCCAAAGCAGTGCTAATAAGTTAGCTGGCTTATGACCTAATACCTTAGTCCTAGACCTCTACAAATTCTTCTCATGACTCACATCCTTCGTTAGCCGTAAAAATTTCAAATTATTTCAAATTTCCTTGTTCTAACTTCTCTTAGCCTGTCCTCTACTTTTTCTACATGCTGGGGCAAACCATCTCACAACTTTTCTTAGATCGTCATCTACTTTTTCTACATTCTGGGGGTAAACCATCTCACATCTTTTCACTGGTGCTTCTACACTCCTCTTCATATGACCAAACCATCTAAGTCTGGTATCTCTCATCTTATCTTCTATAAGTGTTACTCTTACTTTGTTTCTTATCACCTCTTTTCTTATCGTATCGAATCTTGTATGGTCACATATCCAATGAATCATCCTCATCTTTGCTACCATTGACTTCTAGATTTGGGTTCTTTTTATTGGCTAGCACTCCTAACCATAAAATAGTGCGGGTCTAACTACCATTCGATAAAACTCCATCTTTTAATCCCACAGGAGTCCTCTTATCACACGATACCCCTGACGCATTCTTCCATTTTTTGCCATTCCACTTTAATACGGAGGTTAATGTGTTCATCAACATCCCTTTTATCTTGAAGGAATGAACCCAAATATTTAAGTTTCTCCACCTTTATCAACAAAGTTATAAATATCAGAACATACTATGTATCGGGTTTTCAGTGGAACGGTACATATTGTATCAATATCGATTTTCTCATACTGGGCCTTAAAAGACAATAAAAAATCTCAATATGAAAAAAAAAACTATTTAAGTACATTTTGAAAAAAGCTAGAGAAATTTATGTATTCGTTGAAATATCGAAGATTATAATAGGATGATTTTAATAATATAAATTTCTAAAATATGCTAGAAAAAAATTACATGTACAAAACAATGTGGAAGAAAAAGAAATAAGGAATTCATTCCATGTCCCACATTGATGGAGTAGAAGAGGATTATAGTGATGTCATTTTATAAATATAACTTCCTTTCCTCCTATTATTGGATAGTGGTCCCATATCGCCATTTGAGTAAATGCCCAGCCTTAGGAGCCATTAATAAGGCATAAAAGGTAGCTTGTGGAGCATTACAACGGCATGACAATGTGAATGGAATTGGGCCTTCAAAAAGAGCCCAAGGCCATGTGCTGCTAGCACTAAGATTGTACCAACTACGGTCCAAAATAGGTTGGTATTGCCTGGCAGGCCTAGATAGCTGAGATTAACTGGAATTTTGGCTGTACATTGTTAGCTGTTAGTTTGTACCCTTTTTTACACGAAACAGTATATTTCGGATTGTACCGACTGAAACGGTACAAATTTCACAACTTCGCTTGGTAATGCTATCCCATCGATAGTCACTTCTCCCCTGCCATCTTTCCATCCACTGAAACTACACCTTAAACATTCAATTTTCGATCCAATTAATTTTATACCCCTAGACTCTAGGGCATGCCTTCATTGCTCCAATTTATTGTTAACTCTATCCTTATTTTCATCAATAAGGACTATATATACACACACAGAGACACACGGACACACACACACATACATATACATACATATATATATATATATACACACATACACACACACATATATATATATACAGATACATATATATATACATATACATACATACATACATATATATATATATATATATATATATATATATATATGTGTGTGCGCGTGTGTGCATGCGCACATACATACATATATACAAATAGTAACTCTTTGTCCACGGGGTCCAGGAACACGCAAAATTACAGATGTAGGGAGTCTTACCGCAATAGGCATTTCTGCCGCTAAGAGATCGATTCTAAGAGACCCATGTAAAAAAATTAGAAACCATTTTAGAACTTGAAACTATTGACAGGCAAAAGGTAATAAACATGAAATAATAAAAATCAAGTGTCACTGAATATATATAAAACAAAATAGGAGAGGGGAGTGTGTGTGTGTGTGTGTGTGTCTATATACATGTGTGTGTGTGTGTGTGTGTGTGTGTGTGTGTGTGTGTGTGCATGTTTCGGACGAAACTAGAAGGATTAGGATTGAAACCCGAACTTACCCTTGGTTGATGTGTTACTTGTCTGCGCGAGCTGACGTGTTCGCTCCTCGATAACCTACACACACACACACACACCGCCCTCAGATGTTTTTCCCTGGGAAAGCCCCTCTAATGCTCAAGTTAGCCTTCGAGTGAGGAAAAGTAACAGGAATATAAGAGAGAGAGAGAGAGAGAGAGAGAGAGAGAGAGAGAGAGAGAGAGAGAGAGAAGGAGAGTTTAGTATATTTGGAGAGTGTGAAATGAATATGTCAAATCACGAATGAAAAAAGCCCTATAAAAGGGTAAGTCTTGGGTATTTATAGCCTTGGGGTTTGCACGCAAAGGTAAAATAGTAATTTCCCAATATGGGGTGAATTTGCTGTTGTGCCCCTCCAGTATCATTCTTCCTCCCTTCTAATCAACTCGAACTTATGTTGACCTCATCTGCACCATGTTTTGCCTTCCCATTGGAGGGGTCCTAAATATCCTAATCAATATGTATATATGCGTGTGTATGTGTGTGTGTGTGTGTGTGTATCGCATATGTGTATATATATACATCTCTCTCTCTCTCTCTCTCTCTCTCTCTCTCTCTCTGTGAGGGATATGCAGCAGCTCAAGGAGATTACCCCTTGATCAAGAATGTCATTTGAAGTTGGCTCTGTTGGATTCCCACGTTCTATCTCTGATAGTGTTCCCCCATCTGTGACACCTTCAGATAAGATAGATATCGTTGTCGAGTACTCAAGTCACACCTGTAGGAAATTGAATACCCTTTCTAGGGTGATCAATGTCAGCTATGGTTTCATGCTCATAGAAGACAACATCTCTACTTTCAACTATTCTCCTCTTCTTTGGGTAACGTAGACTATAACCGAACTCCTCATCACTGTAGCCAATAAGCACATAGGAATGAGCTTTACTGTCAAGTTTCGATCTTTGTTCCTTTGGCACATGCATAAAGGCCTTGCACCTAAAAACCTTCAAATGTTTGTAAGAAGCATCTTTTCCAATCTAGACACACTCTAGAATAGGGTTGAGTAGGACCGGGTATCCGATCCATTTTCATAGAACCAGGTCTAAAAAACTGAAACCAGTTTCGGTCTCGATTGGAACCGGGTCTAGGAGTTTTGGAACCGGTTGGGATCAGGTTAGGAACCGAGTACCCGGTTCCTAATTTTTTTCCTATTTTATTTTATTTCATTTCATTTGAATTTTAGGCTTGTGGTTATGATTTTATGAGAGAACCAATACACCCAACAAGTTAGTTGATCGATCACTCAAAATCAAATTTAATAGAGTGGTAGCTTGGTAACTATCATGCATTAAACTCCAATTAGTTAGTTAATAAATAGTATTTCATTTCATCCAAGCATTTAAAAAAAACCATCTTCTCATAGTATTATACATTAACAAAATGATTTAGGCATATCAATGAATAGTCGGAAATCATGGCGACATCGAGAGAGCAACACCTGATGCCAACAGGTAATGAATAACTCAGACATTTAAAAAAAAATTGATTGGATCGGGTAACGGGTTCGGTTCCGTTTTCAAGTTTTCAGGACCCGACTCTAGACCTAGTTGCAGCCGGTTCCAGGATTTTAGAACCAACCCCGGTACCAGTTCAACCAAGTTCGGGTATGGACCCAGCGAGTGGGTCCGGGTCCGAAATTGGGTACCTGAGTTTTTGCTCAGCCCTGCTCTAGAATTTCAAAATGTAAAGGAACTAATGAAGCTCTCTTGATGATGTAGATTGCTACATGAATAGCTTCACTATAGAATATCTTTGCCAAATTAGACATTTTGAATAATGATCTCACCTTTTCCACAGTGGCTCTTTCATTCTTTTTACAACTCCATTGTCTTGAGATATACCAGGTTCCGTTTTCTCATGGCGAATGCTATTCTTCCTGCAGCACTCTTTAAATTCATTAGAAATGTACTCTCTGCGATTGTTTATCCCGAGATCATTTAACAGCATGCATGTCTTCCTCTTCACTGTGGCATGAAAATGCTGAAACTTCTGAAATACCCAATGTTTTGCTTTCAACATATACACCCAAGTCTTACATGAAGCATCATTGGTAAAAGGAAAAAAAAAATAAATATATCCATCACTATATAAGGACTCCACCTCAATGGGACATCTCACATAAGAATGTACTAATTTTAACTTGTTTTCTTTCCACTTTAGGTGCTTGCAAAAGAAACACTATGATACTTACCAAACAAACAATAATCAATAGGGGTCAAGAGTTTTACCTTCAGATAAAAGGAATGAGGAACTCGTTCGCTAGACTTTATAACATTTTCTCACTGATGTGAGCTAGCCTATGATGTTAGAGATTCGTTGAAGCATCATCCTCAACTGCATTTGTCTACCTATCGCACACCTTCACTTGTGCCTTGTATAGAGTACAACAGTGCTCGCCTTTTGCAACAAGCAAGGATCCCTTGGTGGGCTTCTAGTTACCAACAGCAAGTTGATGTTTGTAACCATCCTCATCCTGAGCACTCACTGAGATCAGACTCAGACACAAGTCTAAAATATGTCTCACATTCTTCAGAACAAGTGTGCAACCAACATTGGCCAAAATATATATACATAACCTATCCCAAAAATCTGAACAACACTACTATTACCCATCTTAACATTTGACATTATCTCTAGCCCTGTAAGAGTTATAGTGATACGAAAAAATTGAATCAACAACCAGTCAGTAATATGGTTGCACTCTTCGGCTGCACAAACTAATGTAACATCATCCATCAGAACATTCATCTGAAATAATGGATATAGTACTTTGACATCAGCCTTCTCATGATGCTTGTTGTCCTTTGTTCCTATTTCTGTAAGTCGTAGTACTTCTTGATGTGCCTTGATTTCTCACACTTTAGCATGTAGATTTTTCCTTACTCTAGGACCTGTCATAACATTTTTGCTTTCCCTTAGGTCCTTTGCTCTGACTCCAGCCTCTCTCCTTAGTCATAAGAGCTTGGTTGATGTCGGCACTCGTTCTTTTGTTTTTTTTTTAATGGGCTTTTTCATTGAACTAACAATCTTTGACTGTACTCAAAGACGGCTAACCCCCTTTTAGTTGAGTTTTACTAACAGTAACCACTAAGATTTCTCAACTGTCTGGCAAAGAACCCAAGAGAAATAACACTTGCAACTCTTTAGCAAAAACAAGCTCCAAAGTAAAGAACTAATTAACAATAGCTTGAAAGTCACTCAAGTGCTCGACAAGAGATCATCCCCCTTCAAGTTTCAGCTTAACAAGCCCCTTAATTAGAAAATTTTTATTTTCGATCTCTTTTCTTTGGTAGAGACTTCTGACTTGGTCCACAAGACATGGACATCGGTCTCATTGGCTACATAGTAAGGAACACCAATATCCACACTTTGCCTACTACCAATAATCTTTCTATTTAATTATTTCCACTCTTCAATCCCCTTTTTTAGCATTCATACCTTTCAGTTCAATAGCATCATACTGTTCCATACAACAAAGTAAGCTCACCATTGGCTTCTAAAGTGAGTAATTACTAACAACTAATTTAATCATCGAGGTACTAGTTGAATGCATTGTAGTTTCCACAACTAGTTATACAACCTTAGATTCTGATAACACTGATTAGGTCCAAGACTATCCACAACAACAATTAGTTGCCACCCAGTTTTTAATCAACAATGCTAAGGCAATAATATGCAAAATTAAATTCACAAAGATTAAATAGTATACAAATTTACAAGAAAAACCTTCCAGTGTTGAGGAAAAACCACATGCAAACTCATATAAAATATTCCACTATGTGAATAGTGGATAGTACTATGAGTAATCGTCTTGAATTGTCTGCCCTAACTTTAGCCTGCAATAATTCAAGAATAATATAGAAGTTACCTTTAAACTCGAACACAACTGAATAGCACCACCAATTACTTTGCACCGCCTAGACAACCACCCAAATTGTTGAATGGGACTCCCCATCACCTCCTCCTTGAATCCCCGAATTCTTGTTTGTGTTTTTCCTTTACTTTTGGGATCAAAACATGGATTTATTCACTCATAAGTATTCATAATGATATTTTAAAAAATAAAGCATTTATAATCTTTACCTTTGGGGATAAAATTATAGAGCATTCGCAATAGGTGGAACGCATTCCACCCAAAAGGACCCACATGCCATATGTCCTTTACCTATTGGCTGGAAAAAAATCTGTCATGTGGGAAGGAACTGCAAACCGTTCCTCCACACATTTTCCTTCTTTTTGTCCTTTTGCTATTTTTTTCTTTTTTTTCTTAGAAATATTATTCAGATGGTTAACAAAAAAAGTTGTACGTTATGGGATGAATCCATAATAAATATTTTATTTGGTTATTTAAGTTAGAGTTCTAAGGGTTGAAAAAGAGAAAGAATACACGTTTTAAAAGATAAAATTTTCACTAATATAACATAATAAAATTTAAAAATTTTAAACTCCAAATGTGAATGCTCTAAATAGAACACTGGTGAAATTGTAAGAGCAGGGATTTTCATTTACCCAACCCCCAGGGATTGTTAAAAAAAATCTGTACATCAAAAACAAAAGAATTGTACTAAAAAAAATAAAAAATCATCTCAGCCAATTTGGTGACTCGTGTTGCAACAGCGGCGAATTGGAACTCAACACTGACCAGACAGACGAAACGGTTCCTTGTAGAAAGCCAAGGAAGCAGTACAGCTTTCGTCAATGGCGTTTCTGTCCTGTTGCTGCGCTTCGCTTAGATTACAGCCTCGTAGTCTTCCCATGCTGTTCTTTCCCACAAAACCATATCTCACAAGTCTCTCATCGTCAGGTACTCCCTCTTTATCTTTTCATACTTGGTCTGCTACTTGAAAATCTTCCTAATTCGTGAATTTGAGCATGCCCCTATCTCTATTGATTGCTCCGCTTTTTTTTTTTTTTTTTTTTTTTGGGGGGGGGGGGAAGGTTTCAATCCTAACTCCCCAAACGGTTTTCGCTGTTGGGTGCTTTAGCTCACAGCTAATTTTTTGAAGATGGCCCAGAAGCTAAATTTTCGGGGTGTAGTTCACAGCTTATGCAAAATGGGTAGTCGTCTGTTAAACTGTCAAAATGAAGAGTCACCGCGATTGACTGACATTTTTGTAGGCAATTAGGTTGCATTTGAAGCTATAATGCGAAGTGGGTAGTACTATAGGCCATCATTTGCTTGGCAATTTCCTCTTCTCATTATGTTTAGTAAGTCAGTGCTACATAGGTTGAATGAGGCTTTTTTTTTTCTTTTTTAAATACTGGTAAAACTGACTGCATTGGATGAGTTTGTTCGACTCGTATATTGTAATTGTTTGTAGCTTAGCTTCAGTGCTGAACGGGACGCCCATGCAGTAACCATTAAGCAGTGCATTTCGAGATGGATGCGCTATGTTCATAGGAATCTTTTTTTGGACTAGGACTAGAAGAATACCCATACCACTCAATAAGGCTTTCATTTGTATAGTCAAGCTAAAATTGAGGGACACGTTCTTCGTACCTGTCAGCTTTGTTTAGCTGAAGGAAAGAGTTCTAGCTATTTGATACTTTTAATAGTAAATCTGAGGATATATGTAGGTTCGTCATATAAGACTTGAGGAGGGATTTCAAGAAATATCCATTGCAGAAGATACACTTGCATGATGCTTTTGTAGTAATAGTATTTCCTTGGTGGAAGGATTTTGTAAGGAGTATTTACTATAGGACAGGTGATTCTGGATTCATTTTTCGGACCTCCAAAAAATGGTTGAGCTTCATTCCACAAGTAGTTGTTTCTGATGGCTTTTGTGAAGACAGTGGAATCTATAAATGTTATTTGTTTGCTGCGTGATATTTGTGTGATGGAGATCAAGGCACCAAGAGTCCTACTGAGCCTGAGGAGGTAACCAAGGAGAGTCCAAGCCCAAAAAAGATCAAGGAGACCATAGCCATGGTCAAGGATCAGCTTCAGCAACCAAGCAAAGTCTAGTCGAGTTCACCCAATTTCTGGCCTAAGTTTGTGAAGATGATCAGGCTTGATCATGTTAAAGGGGACGCATTCCAATTCCCTTCCCTTTTAGTCTAAACTGTCTATGATCCAATAAAGCAGGTTTCATCATTTTGTGAGCTCAAAAGATCAGCCAACCCAGCTGGAAATCAAAACAGTGCATTCTAAACAAGAATACAGCATAGGCCAGTTTTGGAGGGAAATTTGAAGTCTCTTGGCATGCATCTTTCACGTGCATTCAGGCCTTTAAAAGATGCCTAAATATTTATTAGATGGGCCTCCAAAAGATGGAAGATGGCACCCTTAAGGCTTGTTTTTATTCGGCTAAAGTTTGGAGAAAACACACTTTGGACTATTTGCTGTTTTGCTGACCCAGAATACTAATCAGCTGGTCTAATCAAGCTGCAAGTGGCCTAAGCTGCTACTTTAGGGAGTGTTTAGGGAGTGTTTGAAGTACTAAGACCGTCCATTTATGTCTAGGTTGGGTGACACTGCATCTAATCACTTGGGCAGTTAGAATAGGTGCCACATTTATATTAGTCTTAGTCTAATATGCTTGTATTCTTTCTAGGCTGAGTTGATTTGCATCTTAATCCTTGTATTAACATGTCAGGCATGGATTGTAAGAGAGAAGGTCATATAAAACCTTTCTCCTTTTGTAATGTAATCATATCGTTACCATTTGAGTCCAGAAATTGAGCTTTGCACTCAGTTTTTCTCTTACAGTGTGTTTGGATATTAGAGGGGGAGGGGAGGGGAGGTTAATGAAGGGGAGGGAAATGGAGGGGATGGAAAATGTATTTACCTTGTTTGGATTTGAAGTGGAGGAAAGGGAGGTTAACTATATGTGTTATGTTTGGATTAGAAAAGGGAGGGGAGGGGAGGGGAAAGGAAAAATTACAATTATTATAATTGAAATTTTTATATTACTTCCCCTCCCCTACATTCACCCCCAATTTGGGGGGGACCAAAAATTGAATTATGGGGGTTAATGGAGGTGAAGTGTTCCCCCTCTTTTCCCCCATTATTTTTTTGCCAAACAAGGGGAAGAGGGGTTAATTAACCTCCCTTCCCCCTTTTTCCCCTCCCTTCCCCTCCTCTAACCCCAATCCAAACACAGTGTTAAATTTGTAGTGACTGTATCTTGAGCTGGTAGCTCAAGTAGTGATATATTAGGTTATTCTAGTTCTTCTTGGGGGTGTTCCTATATCCAGGAAGCCCTAAAGTGACTGCCGAAGCGAGCCTCAAGTGTGGTGTTTCTGTACTACTTGAAGATCACTAGATTTGCCAACTCTATATGATCTGTTTTCTTCTTATTCATGTTAATTTTTAGTTTATGTTTCAGGGAGGAGCTAGGCTATGTAACTCAAGTGGTATCAGAGCCTATTACTCTTCTAAGACCTTCTTGTAGCAAAAACACAACTCATTTAGCCCAAAGAACTGATAATATGTCATCTAGCCTTACTATAGAGCAAGTAGCTGAGCAAGCTCTTAGGGAGAAGGCTGAGCTTGAGGGAAGGGTCGAATACCTTCAAGATCAGCGTGTGAAGCTCATGAGAGAGAGAGGAGTAGAAACCTGAGGAGATGTAGCCAACAATACCTCCTTCTAAGAGGAAGGACGAAGACAACCTCTTTGCCTCCTCAAATGATGCTTATGCTAGGGGAAGGGGGAGAAGACATCACAGGGGACATGAAGGAGGGAGGGATGACTTCAGGGTTGATGTCCGTGAGTTTGAGGGACAACTTGATTATGACTTGTTCTTAGATTGGCTCCAAACTGTGGAGAGTGCCTTTTGAATACAAGCAAGTCCATGATGAGAAGAAAACTAAGTTGGTTGCCTTGAAGCTAAGAAAGTATGCTTCATTTTGGTGGTCCAATGTGGTAGTTAAGAAGTTTAGGAAGAGGGAGTGCAAGATCAAATTCTGGAGGAAGATGAGAGAGAAGGTGAATGCCAAGCTTGTGCCAGATCACTACCTCCAAGATAACTTCCTTAATCTCCACAACTTAAAGCAAGGAAACAAGAATGTGGAAGAGTATTCAAGCGAATTTGAACAGTTGCTCAAATGTGATCATAGAGAAGATGAAACCCAAACCTTAGTTAGGTATTAGGTAGGGTTAGATAAGAAGATAGCTCATATGATTGAGTTGCATCCATACACCACTCTGGATGACCTGAGTTCACTAGCTTACAAAATTGAATTACAAAGGAAGGTTAAGGGAAAAGGGGAAGCCAGCAAATCACCAAACAGGACCTATCCTTTCTAGAAACACCCCAAAACCCTCCAAGACCAAACTACACTCCACAAAATAGAATGTGTTTTAGGTGCCAAGGTTTGGGCCATATAGCTTCTGAATGCCCAAACAAAAGGGTGGTGACTCTAGCTAAGTACCAATTAGTTTGTGAGAACATGAAGGAGGCAGAAGAAGAGGGAAACAAGGAGCTCTTCTTGACTAAGGAGATGATTACATGAAGGAGTATGAAGAGGGTCCAGATGAGGGGGAAATGCTTGTGGTCAGGACGCCTTAAGTGGTTTAGCAGCCCTTGAAAATCAAGAACAAAGAGAGGCCATCTTTCATTCCAGGTGCACCATTGGAGGGAAGGTATGTTCGTTGATTATAGATGGGGGGTAGTCGCACTAATGTAGCTTCCAAGACCTTAGTTGACAAGCTGAAGCTCTCAACTGTACCACATCCATCTCCATATATCATCCATTACCAAGACAAAGGTATTCAATACTCTTCTTAGTTTCATTATCCATTGCAAAGGGGTATAAACATGAGATATTATTCCCATGGATGCTTGGCATGTGTTACTGGGCAGACCATGGTTGTTTGACAGGGGGGTCTTACATGATGGTAGGTTAAACACCTACACTTTTACCAAAGATCACAAAAAGATTAACCTCACTCCCCTTAAGCCCTCACAAATTCAAAAGCCCAAAGATTCTTCCTAACTTGATGTGTTTCTCACTACATTGCTCAGATCCCAGTAGCATGAGTTTGAACCTGCTCAAGAGTTAATCATTTGAACCTTGAGCCTGAAACTACCGCTCTCTCATTGTCCATCCTATCTTAAAACCTCTGCAGTTTGAGTACAAGCATGTATTCCCCACAGAGTCCCCTAGAAGATCAATTCAACATAAGATTGATCTAGTTCATGGTTCAGTGCTCCCAAACAAACAAACCTGTTTACAGAATGAACCCCCAAAAGACAAATGAGGTCTAACAGTAGGTGGATGAGTTGCTGGCCAATATAATGATTAGAGAAAGTCTAAGCCCTTGTGCAGTTCCAGCCTTGCTAGCACCCAAAAAAGATGAAAACATGAGAATGTGTGTGGACCATAGTTACCTGGAACCCAATACGCCTCGAGTCGCGGGACGAATTCGGGTACGAAATTCGCCACTTAGGAGAGAATCGGTACGTGAGAGAATCGGTGTACCATTTTGGTACGCGGTTCACTGTACCGCACAATCCGATTCGCTGGTTAAAAAATGGTATACCAATACAAAATTTAAATAAGATGGTAAAGAAATGGTAGAGAACTTATCTTTTCTTGAGTACAACCTCCTTGTTCTTCTTTCTTGAATATGGTGCATTCTTCTTGATTCCGTAATCCGAACATCCTTATCGAACAATCTAAAGGTGTAATATACTATAGCTATTTTAGTAGCTATTGTTCAAAGTTCAAAGTTCAAACTTAACAAAATAGAAAATAAAGTAATAAAACCCTAAACATTGTAACAAGCCAAGATAAACTTCAGAATGTCTTACAACTATTACTTCAAAGTTCAAACCCAGAGAGCAGAGAATAAATACTTAAACATTCTAACAGGCAATAGAAATCATAACGTCTTACAACCACTAGATAACAAGATAAAATGGATATAACATACAAACTAAAATTTGAAACTCCAAAGGCTTGATCTTCAATTTTTCCAATGCTCACAACTTTGCGCTGTTGCTGCCTTCTTCATTATCTATGCTCCACATCAATTCTTGCATTCTTGTAATAGATTCTTCCATCGTTGAACTCTCTGGATCAATATCCCAATATTTATAAGGCCCGGATGTGTAGCTCTTGCTGAAACGTGACAATAGGCGAATGTTGGAATGGATGAAAACCAACTTGTCAGCTTTAGCATTATTGAGCCGATTTCTTTTCACACTATGAATGTAAGAGTATGTACTCCAATTCCGTTCAGCTGAGGAGCTACTCATAGGTTGGGACAAAAATTTCTTTGCGACTTCATCTAGCTCCGGTGTTTCAGAGCCATAAGTAGACCACCAATCAACAGGATCCATGTGGACTGCATCTTCTTGACAAGCTAGCTTAGCAAAAAGCCCCCTTTTCCTTTGATGAAACACATCATATTGCTCCCTTAAGAGCTTCTCCTCCTCTTTGCTTTCAGTTATTTTACGGAAAGCCTCCAAGACACATGGCATTACCTCACTATCCAAATTTGGAGGCTTCCTTTCAACACCCCCGGGAGATGGAATTTTCAAAAAATTAGCATCATAAAATCTAGGATTCAAAGCAAAACCTAGATAATGAATAGGAATATTCATCTTTTCCGATCTATCCCGCACAATTTGCTCCATTATTGGGTAATCTTTGTGTACATTGTCTTTCATAATCTCTTTTATTTCTCCTAACATATTGGTCCATCCTTTCATACACTTCTCCCATTTTTGGTCCCTCTCCATCACAGAATTTTATCAATAGAAATAAAGGCTTTCTGATCTGCACAATATTTTCAACATCATCCCACAATTCATCATTCTTTATTGTGTCAGCAACGTTAGCTCCTGTAGTAGCATCTGCATTTTTCACCAAATCCTTCCACTTTGATAAGCAAACTGTGGTGACAAGTTGTTCTCTGCAATCAAGCAAACGCCTCAACAAAGTGTAATGGGATGCAAATCTGGTCTTTGCAACCTTGAGAAGTTCCAACTTCAAATGTTCTCTGAATGTGGCCAAAATGTGACTGTGATTGATGTAGTATTTCACAATATTTTCCCCATCCTTGTATCTATCTCTCAACTATGGCAATGCTTTGGCAAAATCTTTGAAAATAAGATTCAAAGTATGACAAACACATGGTGACCAAAAAATGTGCTTGTGTACCTATTCTATTTCCTTTCTGGCAACTTGACAATTTTTTGC
>JAKOGI010001805.1:132500-175000 GCA_029747015.1 Carnegiea gigantea
TATGGTGCCACTATCTTCTACAAGATTGATAACAGAAGTAGATACTATCAGATAAGGATCTTTGAGGGAGATGAGTGGAAAACAGTCTTGAAGACAGAGAGGGTTGTATAAGTGGCTAGTAATGTCCTTTGGCTTGACCAATGCTCCTAGCACCTTTATGAGATTGATAAATCAGGTGCTCAAGCCTTTAATGGGGAGATCTGTGGTGGTATACTTTAATGATGTTATGGTGTACAACCACATTGAAGAAGAACATGCTTACCATTTACATCAAGTGCTCCAGATTCTAGCTCAGGAGAAACATTATGGTAATCTTGAGAAGTGTTATTTCTTTAATTCACATGTCATGTTTCTTGGTTATATTGTGTCTTTACAGGGAATCCAAGTCGATGAGGGTAAGGTCAAAGCCATTAGAGAATGGCCAGTTCCTACCTGTATTCAGCAGGTCGAAGCTTTCATGGTTCGTCCTTTTACAGGAGATTTGTGAAGAATTTCAGCTCCCTAATGGCCCCAGTGATTGAGCTGCTCAAAAACAAGTAGTTTGAGTGGACTCCCGTGACGCTATCAAAGAAAGACTCACAAGTGCTCATATCCTATTGCCCAACTTTACCAAGGTGTTTGAGGTAGCGTGTGATGCTTTTGGGGTAGGAACTGAGGCTGTGTTGACCTAATAGGGGAGGCCTATAGCATACTTAAGTGAGAAGCTGAGTGATGCCAGGAGGAAGTATTCCATTTATGATAAAGAGTTCTATGCCGTCATTAGGGTATAGAACACTGGAGACATTATTTGGTTGGAGGGGAGTTCATCTTCCATTTTGATCATGAAGCAATCAAATTCATCCAAGGGCAACACAAACTCAATCCAAAACATGCTAAATGGGTTTTTACAATCTTTCCATTTCATGATTCGCCATAAGTCTGGCAAACTCAAGAGCTGATGCTCTCTCCAGGAGATACTTGCTCTTGTCCATTTTTGACTTAAGAGTCCTTGGCTTTGAGTTGATTAGGGAGCAGTACAAAACAGATGGTGACATCCAAGAACCGTATGAAAGGTGTTCACAGCATCCTCAAGGAGCTTTCCACATAGATCAAGGCTATCTATTCAAGGGCAGTGTATCGCAAAGAGTGGCTTAAGAGAGCTACTGATCCAGGAAGTTCATGAGGGAGCCTTGGCTCGGCATTTTGGGATTGACAAGACCTATTCTATGATGAAAGAACACTACTACACGCCAAAATTGACAAAGGACATTTATGACTTCATCAAGAGGTGCTCTATTTGTCACCAGGCCCATGTACTGCCAAGGTCTCTACTCTCCACTGGTAGTTTCTCAAGACCCTTGCGAGGATGTTAGCTCGGACTTCATCATAGGCCTGCTAAGCATCCAAAGAAGCAAAGACTCCATCACGGTGGTGGTGGATAGGTTCTCGAACATGGCCCGTTTCATCCCATGCCACACTACTTTGATGCTTCTAAGGTAGTTGATTTATACTTCAAGGAAGTTGTAAGATTGCATGGCATTCCCCACAGCATGGTCTCTGATAGAGAGACAAATTTGAGTCATTTTTGGCTCATCCTTTGGAGGAAGATGGGGACCTTGCTCAAGTTCAGTACCACATGTTACCCTAGACAGATGGGCAAACTGAGGTGACTAATAGGACCCTAGGTACCTTGCTTAGGGTGCTTGTGAAGAAGGATTCTGGGATGAGTTGTTTTATCATGTAGAATTTGCCTACAATATATCTCCTAGCAAAGCTACTAAGATATCCCCATTTCAGGTTGTGTATGGTCACAACTCCCTCACTCCTCTGGACTTGGTACCCATTCCCTCCAATACGAAGTTTAGCTAGGAAGCAAAGTAGCAAACAAAAGGTCAGAAGAGATCAAGGAACTCCATGCTAAGGTAAGGGCCATAATTGAGAAAAGCAATGCGCTCGCTAAGAATCAAGCCAATAAACGCAAGAAATATGTTCATTTCCAGCCTGGGGACTGACTTGGTTTGGGTTCGCCACAGGAAAGAAAGATTTCCTATCAAGAGGAAATCCAAGCTGATGCCAAGGTCAGATGTTTGAGGTCTTGGAGAAGTTTGGGCCCAATGCATATAAAGTGGACCTTCCTGGGAAGTATGGAGTCTCAGCCACCTTCAATGTGGTTGATCTCAGCCCATATTATGCTGAAAATGAAGAGTTATCCTGTTTGAGGGCACACTCTTTTCAAGAAGGGGGGTTGATGGAGATCAAGGCACCAAGAGTCCTATGGAGCCTGAGGAGGTAACCAAGGAGAATCCAAGCCCAAAAAAGATCAAGGAGACCATAGCCATGGTAAAGGATCAGCTACAGCAGCAAAGCAAAGTCCAGTCCAGTTCAGCCAGCTTTTGGCCTATGTTTGTGAACATGATCACGTTGGATCATGTTGAAGGGGACACATTCCAATTCCCCTTCCTTTTAGTCTAACCTGTCTGTGATCGAGTAAAATACGTTTCATCATTTTGTGAGCTCAAAAGATGAGCCAACCCAGCTGGAAATCAAAACAGAGCATTCTGGACATGAATCCAGCATAGGCCAGTTTTGGAGGGAAATTTGAAGTCTTCTTGGCATGCATCTTTCACCTGCATTCAGGCCTTTAAAAGGTGTCTAAATATTTATAGGATGAGCCTCCAAAAGATGGAAGATAGCACCCTCAAGGCTTGTTTTTATCCGGTTGAAGTTTGGAGAAAACACCGTTTGGACCACTTGCTGTTTTGCTGACCCAGATTACTAAATCAGCTTACTAATCAGCTAGTCTAATCAAGCTTAAAGTGGCCTAAGCTGCTACTTTAGCCTTTAGGGAGTGTTTGAAGTACTACGTATGGCCATTTATGTCTAGGTTGGTTGACACCTCATCTAATCACCTGGGCAATCAGAATAGGTGTCACATTTATATTGATCTTAGTCTAATATGCTTGTATTCTTTCTAGGCTGAGTTGATTAGCATCTTAAGCCTTGTATTAATTAACATATCAGCCGTGGATCATTAGAGAGAAGGTCATATAAAACCTATCTCCTTTTGTAATACAACCAGATCATTACCATTTGAATCTAGAAATTCAGCTTTACACTTGGTTTTTCTCTCAAATTCCTAGTGGCGGTATCTTGAGTTGACAGCTCAAGTGGTGATACGCTAGGTTGTTTTAGTTCTTCTTGGTGGTGTTTCTGTATCCAGGAAGCCCTAAAGTGACTGCCCAAGTGAGCCTCAGGTTTGATGTTTCTGTATCACTTGAAGATCACTTGATTTCCCAACTCTCTCTGATCTGTTCCAAGGAGGAGTTAGGCTAGGTACATTGTGTTAGTATTCAGTTCTTTGATTATTTCACTATGGTTGGAGCCTGATCATTTGAATAAGTATGCTACCATGAAGCATCAAGTTCATCAGCTTTCTAGTCCTCCAGGTCACAACTCCGAGTAATTAAAGTAGCCACTGATCAACGGAGTTACTTCAGAATATAATCTATTTCTGGAAGTCTTTCATTCTGTTAGTTCTAGTATAGGTGCAAAGAACACTTTGGGATCAGATGATACCAATGATCTGTAGTTCCGTACTTGCATGCGTTGTCATGTATTACCAACAATCTAGGAAGTTTGGGAAAGAAAATTGACATCATAGTTGGAGTTCTATACTTCTCTGATCCTTGATATAAAATACTGGAGCGGTTACTTGAGCTTAAGTTTTGGGAGGAAGAAATCCATTAGCCTGTTCCTTGTATTTAGCCAAGCATATGACGGCCTTAGTTAAGGATGTTGTATATTTGCACCCGATTAATCATGGATGTGATTTGTGTAGATCCAGGAAGTGCTTCAAAGTTCAAACATAATGACATCTTTCTACTAATCTTTAATGAAAATGATTGTTTTCCAGGTTATCTAGAAGTCCAGTGAGTACCTTGGTGTTTCTTTAGTGTTAGTTGTTGCAATTGGTGTCAATTATATTACAATATCTGTCTTTGTGATTTTGGTTACAATTTCTTTCCAAAACTAAACTATGGACCAATTTTGGGATTGTCGACTAAAAGTTGATGAGTGGCTGTGCCTTTTGTCCATAATATCCTCATTTTGTGTAGCATGAAATTGATTTGAAGACATTTGTGTTTATAACTTCGAACGCTGAACCTATTTGCCCACTGCAGGCTATAGAAGCTATTCGAAGGTCCCAGTTTTGGCACAAAAACAACTATGAGTAGGACGTTAGAAAGATGCTGGTAACCTATAGACTACATAAATGCCTTCCCCCCCCTCCCCCCCCCAAAAAAAAAATAAAAAAGGAAAAGAGTAGTGCGTGCCAATTGATGTAATTGTTTTTATTCTCCCCTTTGTATAAGAAACAAATTTCCAGTGAAACATCAGTGTCTCACATGTTATTGTTGGCAAAGGAGTTTTTATAATCAGCACCTGAACTTTTTTGTTCTTCTTCATATGCAGCACAGCAACAAAATAATAACCTGAGAAACAACTAGCACAGTGACAAAATCCCCTGCATATTCTTACCAAGAGTGGTTCTCAAGTGGTCAAGATGTATGGACTATGGATCCTCTCCCCTGATAAACACAGCTGCTTCCATTATGATATCTTCTTGGTTGAATGTGTGTCAAGACATTTGTTGGACTTTGTTGCCTCAGGCAGCTGCTTTGTGTGTAGACGTACCCACTTTTTTCTCAATTTCCATGCTTCTGCAGTTCTGTATGTTTGATCTGATGCAGTGAGATTAGAGCATCTATATGCTGACTGCTGGTATTTCTGCGTATTGCTTACTTGAGATTACAGTGTTTCCTGAACTTTCCCAGGTTGTCACATCTGTAATCTGAACAGGACGAAGTATCCCTCTTTAGCAGCAGATACAAAAGACACATCTTTGACAACCACTAATTGGAAGGAAGATCAGATACAAGTATCGGGTTCTCCTGATCTTCAGTCTTTTCAGGAAGAGCCTGCTGAAGATATTCAAAATACAAAACAAGATGGACAAAAAATGATCCGTGTTTGTGACAAATTAATTGAAGTTTTTCTGGTTGACAAACCCACTGCAACTGACTGGAGAAGGTTATTAACGTGTAGTAGAGAATGGAACAATCTTCGGGCCCCCTTTTATCAGCGTTGCCAGGAAAGAGCAGATGAAGAAGAAAATCCTGAGATGAAGCACAAACTACTTCGACTTCGAAGGAAGCTGAAAGAGGTAGTTGAATACCGCATTCTTTGACCCAAATACATATTAATGTAAGGCGGCTCCGAGAGAGAGTTCTTGCTGTTGTCGAGGGTGAGGTGGTGTAAATCTGGTTTTTCTGGACTCCGTTTCAGTGTAGATCCTCACTATGCCGTTGTTTCTGTCGGTTAGGATGCTTTGCTTGCCCAAATTGGTTTAAAGTTTGCATGTACATCTTCATCATTAGTGTTAAAATATCATATTTCATTTTTTTTCAATTGCCAAAAAAGATTTGACATTATACATAACTGTAGCCAATTAAGCCTAATTTGTTATCTGTTAGTCAGGATATACCTGCAGATCATACTTCACAAATATATCATCTGTGCGTATACCTGTTATATGCATGAGAGAAATGTATGTGCTTGTGTATGCGCATGTGTGGTTTGCGTGCCCGTATGTATTCATATATGTCATCCTCCACTATTTTTATTATAGATGTGGACCTTGCTGAGTGCTGACGGTGGGACTCATTGCTGCTGGTTGTGCTTCTTGTTGTTGTTGTTGTTGTTGTTGTTGTTGTATGGAGGCATGCCTCATTCTTAGTTTTGTTTGAGCCTATTAGGTCATATTCTAAAATGCCTTGGATCTTCACTTCTCCAGATTGATGAAGATATCCAAAGGCATAATGAACTTCTTGAAGTGGTCAGAGGAGCACCATCCGAGATTGGTGAAGTTGTAGCTAAGCGTCGTAAAGACTTCACTGAGGAGTTTTTTGTGCATCTTCACAATGTTGCTGCATCATATTATGACAAACCTGAAGAGCTAGGTGGTGAGAGAATAATAACAAGCTTAGACTTGTTGCTTTGCCGTTGTTTGTTTGTAACTTTGAGAGTTGTTTGAGATGATAGATTTGTGTGCCTTTTTTTGTATAATTGCATTATGTTAGCATGCCTGGCATGTTTTGTTTTTTTGTTGGTATGCCTTGTTTTGTTCTTGGCCTGCAGCCTGTCTGCTTGATATTTTGATTCTCGTTGGTCTTTTAGAAAGAGTTATGCATGCTTTCATTTTGTTTCCAATTTCTCTAAATGGACTTTTGTTTCTTAAGATAAGATGGCAAAACAAATCAAGTAAAGAACAACCTCTTGATTTTTCTTTTGCTCGACTATGGTTTTTTTGGTAATGACATTTACCTAGAGGTTAGGTCTGAGCATGTTTTTGGGTACTCCAGGACCGGTCAATGGTCATAGGGGTCTGGTTCCAGAATCAGAATCAGTCAAACAATTCCAGTTCCGGTTCATAAAAATTAGGGATCAGTTCCGAGTTCCGGTTCCCCCCAAAAAAACTGAGATTCGGAACCTAGAGCCGTTCATTTTAAGGCCCAACTTTGTTTCCTCCTTGATTTGATGAGATGGTAAGCCACCTTAAGTTTTTTTTTTTTTTTTAATTTTTTAAAAAATTTTCTTATAAACTTAAGTCTCTGAACCCTACCGCGATAGTCTTGGCGGACTTTGGTTTGTTAGTGATTCAGTAAGATCATATATTAATTTCCAAGGATTTGCATGACTGGAAGGGCTAGGTGGACATGTTGTTAGTGATTCAATGAATGGAATTTGCCGCCTCTTGAGCTTGGATAATGAAGCTTTACAGGGCTGAATATTAGTGTTGTTGTGATCTCGTATTTTTTTAAAATAAATATAAGAAAATGTTTACAAATCATAGCTAGACGGGTACTAGAATCGGAGTCGGAGCCAGCAGTTTTGGGTCCGGTTCCCAAAATATAGGAACTGGTTCTAATGGTTCCAATTACCAGTTTTGGGGTCGGGTACCTGGAACCGTTCACCCTATTGGAGGTTAAAAGTCATCCCAAACAACTTATTTGCCACCCTTCAAATGAAAAGTCACCTTGTGATGAGTAATTAGTCAACATGGACTTTAGAAGTTGCCCTTAAAGTATTCATCTCTCCACAACCTTCACATGAGACCGGGCCCATTCAAAAATTTGCACTTCTGGTCTTACTAATGTATGAGCTGAGCAAATTCTTCTTCTTTCTTAAAGTAGTCCAACAGAGCTAGGTCTGTGGAAGTGTAGGAGCTTCAGGTAACTTCTTCAGTCTTCCACCATACTCCCTATGCTTCTTTTTCTTAGGCCTAGCTTGAGTGACCTAAGACCAAATTCTGAGCCAAATGACTTTTGTTCAAAATAGGGCTGAGTTGATTTGGACCGGAAGCCCAAATTGACCCAACCCGACCTTATTTTTTTAATCCAAAGGTTATTTTACAAGACGAGTTGATTGGATCTAATACCAATGGCCCAGAGTCACCACAATGAACCTGGCTGACCCCATCCCAAAATCTCACTGACAAGAAAATGACGTGACCCAAAATTAAGCCGATCTGAACCCAAGCCAGGCGACCTAATTGCCACATCTACCTGTCTTCGTGGGGTTTGGACGGGTTCGTATGTGTGCTGTTCGGGTTGGGTTGGAGACTTGTCACTTAAAAGATCGGTGTGAGGGATACCTGAGGTGGACCAGGTGGTTGGATTGGGACTGGTGGTTTCAGGAGACTTAGCCAATAAAAATCTTACTGGGGTGATGGACCTTCATGAGATGATATGATGCACTAATACAAGTGTAAAAACCTCCTGACGGTGTTGGAGGGCTGTCTGTGTTTTCCACATCATAGTTGTTCTGCAATGCACGTGCCTGCGTCCCTCTTTCACCTTTCTCTGTTGGTTACTCTGTTTATCTCACCTTGCCATCTGGATCTTCCTTCGTTTTCTCTTTCCCTTATTAATTCCCCTCCTGCCCTCTCCCACTGCTGCTATCTAACTAGATACTGTTTTGCAAATTTTATTCTGTGGGTTTTTAAGAAACAAGTTCTCTACTAGTATTCAACTTGCCAGGTTCAACATGACCTGTGTGCATCTGGATGTAATGTACTTTGTTTGGTCCTTGTTGGGCTGCTTTGATGTCATGGTGCTGATGGCAAGACTAAGTCAAAATATAGACATTTTGGATGCTTATAAATGTTTGGAATGTCTAAAGTGGAATTTGGAGGCATAAAGCTAAGGCTGGACATTCGAGACTCTCCAAAAAGCTGTCATTATATGTTGTGTATGCTAAGTTGGTTTTCTGGTGATCAATGTTGTCCTGCCATTTGCCCTTTTTTTTTGGGTTGGGGGGGGGGGGTTGCACTGAATAGCACCGCAAGTCACACCCTTTACTGGAGAATGCCTTGCTTGTCCCTAGCTACATCTAAGTACCCATTATGCATACTCTCTAAAATGAGCATACTATATAAAACAACTTCTACATATCAAATAGTCCAGTTTTTGGCATGTACTTTTGCATTTTGATCCAAGGGACATCTGCCTCGCCCCCCCCCCCAGTTGTGCATATCCTTTGGCTTACCATTATCATACACCATTTCTTACTTCCATTCTCTATCTGTTATTCTTCTAATCAACTCTTTGAATAATTTGTAGAGATTATCATCCATTTGAAGTACCAATATGCAATACCTGTAGGCTAAACCTATGTAACCACTGCAATTTGACTCAAAAGGCTAAAACAAGTTCTTCGGAAACTCCTTCACCCCCCCTTCCCCCAAAAAAACATTTTTCTTGGCTTTTCTGTCTTTTTTCTTGAGTTATTCTTGTATCAACCGCTGTTGATCTGTTGAATCAAAACGGTGTTGAACTTATGCAATCAGCCTAGACTAATAGGTCTCTTCGCCAATTTGTGCCTAGCATATTTCTTTCATATGCGTAGTGTGCATAACCAGGTATTAGTTAATCTTGCCTGGTTTTTTGCTACTTCTTGACTAAAATCTTTATCTGAACTGGCTAGCACATACTTTCTGATTGGCAGGTTGATATCTTATCTCCATCCCCCCTGGCCCCCCCAAAAAAGGGCATTCCATCCCTCTCTTTTTCTCATTCTGTGCTACCCCTGCTGTAACCCCCCTCTCTCTTCGTCTCTATTTGCCTGATCATCTAGTTTTGACGAGACTTATTTGTGGAAAATAGCTATAGCAGAGATTGGGAACGTGTGCTTGGCTGCAGTAGAAGCTTATGATAAAGCTTCTGAAAGCATAGAGGCAATACGTGCTGCTGAACTGAAGTTGCAAGATATTCTCAATTCTCCCTCTTTAGACGCTGCTTGCAAAAAAATAGACAGCTTGGCTGAGAAGAATCAACTTGATTCTTCCCTCGTTTTAATGATCACAAAGGCTTGGGCAGCTGCCAAGGAAACCAACATTGTTAAAGATGAGGTAACAAAACAATCCTTTGAGAGGGATACTTTTTAAATTTGCTTCTGAAAGTTTTTTAATTTTTCAGTGACACAAGTAGCTTTACATTGATATCAAGGAATTACCATGTAATGTTTTCCTTGATCAGGATTTGATCAATTGAAATTGATATTATGGCTTCACAGTGCAGTGGTTATGTTTGATGGTCAATAACATTCTTTTACACGTTTGGGTAGTTGGCTAATTCGCGTGCTGATGGTTACCCCTCCGCTCTATTTTTCAATACTTACTAAACTTATTTGTCCTACAGGTGAAAGATATGTTGTTTCATTTGTACTTGAGAGGAATAGGTAGTCTTCAGAGACAACTTCCTAAAGAGATCAGAATTGTCAAATATCTTCTGACAATTGAGGATCCGGAGGAGAAGCTTTCTGCTTTGAGGGATGCATTTACACCCGGGGAGGAAACTGAGGGAATGGAAGTGGATATGTTGTACACGTATGTTTGATATTCACAACCAACTTTGTTAAGAGTTTCTTTTCCTGCCTGTAATTTACTCATCATGCTCTGATTTATTTGGGGGGTTGGGGAGGGAGGCTTGCTTTTGCTTGTCCTTCTTGCGTATTTCAGATAGGCCAGGCAAATGAATCCCCAGGTTGGGTTTGGTTAGTTTGGGACCGAATCAGAACTTTTCTTGAACAGACAAAGTCCAGGATGGGTCATTTTGGGTTCATGTCATGCCCAGGCATTGTTTTGTTCAGCAAGCCTAGTTGTTTCTTATTTTTATTTTTTTAAAAATTGCTGTCAATCAATGTTGGTTGGATGCCTGTCAAGTTCATTTTGTTTCACTCGGCTTAATTTGGTCTTAGGTCTAAACCAGGATGCCTTATTTTGAGTTTAGCACTTTAGCCTAGTAATTTGGTGTGAGTTTTTGTTGCTACAGTTAGTGTTACATGTTTAATATTTTGTCAAACAAATTCTGAAACACTGATTGCACATGGTGAAACCTCTAGGACACCGGAGAGGCTCTATACAATGATGAAAGCTGTGGTGGATGCATATCGTCATAGCCAAGAAGGAACTCCATTGAAGGAAGCAAGGGATTTGCTGAATCCAAAAATTATCCCGAAGTTGGAAGAGCTGAAGAAGATTGTTCAAGATCATTTCTTGTGAGAAGCTAAACTTTTTTGGTACATGCTACTGTGCTACACCTGGGTTTTTAACATGACCTCGTTTGAGTTTGTTTTGCTCCCATTAATTCAGCCCAGATTTGGCCCACTCTGCCCATCTGTCTACCTAGTGAGATGATTGTATCTTCGTGCATAGGTTTCCATGTTGCAGTAACTCTACTTGAGCATATTGCAGGCTTTTTCTCAATTTGTGTCTTGCTAACCCAAATTGTTTCATGGCCTATGAGAGTAATATCCGCCAGTTTTTGAGCAATGTTCATTCTTGACACCTTGACGGTGTGATTACAGTATCTGTGGCTTCTGGTGTTAAGGTTTAGGATACAGGATTGCTGCATGGAGTAGTGAAACTCTGAAGCAACAACTGTGTAAGGTTTGCTTTCTTTTATTGGGTACTATTTTGTTTTCTTGAATCTAAGGTACAAATACAAGTGTGCAAATTCAGATGTGATGGGGAGTTTGCTGTGTAGAAAGTGTGGAAACTTTTGTTTGTATTTATGGATAAAGCCGGTTCTTTGTTGTGCCTTTGGTGGGGAGGAAATTTGTAAGAGTACTCATTTGAAAGATGCGGTGCTTTGGGGTTTACCTTTTATACACCTTGAAAAAGCATGAACACGAGGACACTCAATGGTGACTTGCAAAATTTCAAGTCACAACTCTCATTTTTATGTTGTTGTACATATCGTGAGCCCATCAGGGAAGCGGAAAGAAAGAACGGGTTGTAGTAATATGGGGGTTAAATAAACAAAGACCCTTCTCATTAACTCTGATTTTTATGTTGTTGTATGTATTGGATTTTTACGGGCTATGAACCTTAGAAACACATATCATCAGAAAGGTCTCTTTCATTAAAACGTGAGATTGAAAAGGGTTACTAAAGTATACTATGCTACGTGAGAAAATTTTGCTATGGTTAATGATAATTCTGAACGTGAAATTGGAAAATTTGAAAAAATACACAAAAATGGTAATCGTTCTTGCTTAGTTTTCATGAAGGTGAAGATAAGTGCCATGTCCTTAATGAGGCTCCAATCTTTGTAATTTCTAAGTGCACGGATAAGAATTTTTTTTTTTTTTTTTGGTTTTCTCCAGTTAGAGCAATTATACCGATCGCTTGAAAGGTTTTAATTATGGAGATGGTGATGACAACAGTGGCAGGTTGGGCCATGGAGGGTTTGAAGTGGAGCACGGAAGGGATAACGGAGGAGTCGAGCAATGATCTTATGAGGGACGGTGGAGCTTTTTCAAAGTTGAGATTTGGAGTTCTAAGAGCCACCTGACCTAGACATACAGGCGAGAGAAATAATTGAGAAGAGAGAATAAATTTGACTTTTTGAATTACGGGTATTTCTATCAGGTTAGAAAAGGAAAATATTTATCATTGCAGATTTTAAGATAAATCCCACAACATTGATTAAATATTCTCCTAGTGTAAGGGATCTACAATTACACCAAGTGCAAACACAGCCTTTTCTCTAATGATGAGGCAATTTATACACTTAAGTTTTTGTTCCTTAGAGCTCGTGTTTTTATTAAAAAAAAAAAATCATTAATACACTTCCAAATAGGAAAGTGAACATTATAATAAGCACTCCAATTCAACATTACGAAGAAAATAAAGCTACCTTCATAGGGCTAAAGGTGAAAGTTAACTATCAAAAATTATCCGAAACTGGCCTAATCGAAAGAGCACAGCACCAACAAAGTATGATAATCATCCCATAAGAAGTGTTACATCCTCTGTCTCAAAAGGGAAACTAATCTAGTCCAAGCCCTCACACCACAACAACACGTAATATTCATCCACCCAAGTAAGGGGGAAAAAAAGGAGCATCGAAACCTATGATGACCATGCAAAACAAGAACAAAAGACCAAGATGACATAACTAGCGCAGACGTAAAGAACATTTGTCCATCAAAGTGAAACTCTAGCCCGCAAAGGCATCAACAAATAAGCGCCTTTTATGGCAAATTTATCAATTTGCTTGGCATTTCCTACTCCTCAAATTGCTTGATTGTTCCAATAACTTCCTGCTTATCACCTGTAGCCTTCAACACAACCACCTTTCTCAGCTTCCAAGCATCACAAGCCCCTTGGAAAAAGCCATTCTTCGCATTCCTCGTTTCATCCTTACACACTTTTTTTTTTTTTTTTTTTTAGCTATCTTATTTGATTTCTGCTAGCTTGTTATCTTTGGCAATGTCTATGTTGTTAATGCACTTCAAAGCAGTCCTTCATCTTCCATTCACAAAGTTGCTAGCTCCTTAGAGCATGCTTTTCTCATTTCTTTTAAAATAACTCTCTCTTTAAAAACAAAATAAAATAAAAGTGAAAAAATTATGTGGAACGATTCATTTGCTTCTAAGAAAAGATATCGAGCACTGCATACAATCTCTTCATTCTATTGACTCCAGAAAGGGTTTACATCTTATTAAATGATAGGAGTTCTTAAATTTCAAAACACTTCTACACATTTTAGAGCTTATCTACAAATTTCAAAATTTCATTAAGAGTTGTAAGTCTTTCTAACTTAAATTGTGTGTATACACACACACATGTGTGTGTGTTGATGTGTGTGTACATATACATGTGTCTACACACACGTGTGTGCGCTTGTTTGTATTTGGCTATATATATATATATATATATATATATATATATATATATGTGCATTGTAACAACCCTAGCCCCTAAGGTTAGAAGCCTTAGTGACTTCTTAAATCTTGGAACAAAATGGACAAAGTTCTGCCTAAAAATTGGCCATATCGCAGGCTTAAAGCCTCGCATTAGGTCCTTGCAATAAATAAAAGTATAAAGGAATACCACAACAAGCTCAACAGCTACACACCGGAGGCCACAACTCTACGAATTACTCACCCGAAGTACACCAGTTAATAAAGTTCAATAATAAAGAAGGAAATAAAAGATACAATTCAATGGATCACACATCTGGAGCACTGGCTCACATGACCATTCAGAGCAACTGCTATTTAAGATGCAATACATAAACCAAAGTACCTTACTTACATATATTTAGAAATCTAGGGATACATTATATTACATCATTCAACTCATGATTCTACGTACGCATCCATATAGTTCCTATTTCCCAAGCAAAAAGGAAATTCCAACTTGGCTCTCTTGAACTGACTTCTATTTTGTCATTTAAGAACCTAGGAAAAAGCTGAATAGAGAGGGGATGAGCTACCACATGCTCAGTGAATGATCCTCAACACCAAGACAAATAAAACAGTTGCACATAATACTTTAGATAGCAATCGCATACAATTTGATACTTAATATCACATAATAAACATATAAGGTCACCCATTTTCGTTATTACCTTCGTAACCTTCGATGATCCCTACCCGCACACAAGAGCTCTCCACTCGCCTAACTTGTCTTTTGTAGCTTAGTGGTGACACTTACTTGCCTAACCTCAGATAGCAGACATACCTGACTCAATAGCAAACTGACTCATGCAGGCACCCAGGTATTGAGAACAGTAGAGCACCTAGTTCACGCATAAACATTTATCATCAAGGATGTCAATTAAAATCACCAAGTGAGATTCTCTTTGTAAGAAATTGGGATTAGCGCATAAAAGCTAAAGACCATCACTTAAACCGAAGTAAGCATTAATAAGACAATCATTATTCACTAGAAAATCATTTGAAACTCAATAGCAGCTCTTTTCAAGAATACATGCACCTTTTTAAATCTTTGCGCTAGCATAGTCCTTGAATGAGAAGTTTTCATCAAATAACAAGTACAAAATCATTTCGTGAGACATCGAATTCTCATATTCGTGCTAATTAGGAAAAATCTACACTCGCCCTAGGGGAGATCTACACTCGCTCTTCATATTATCCCTGGGGACTCTCATAATCAGTAGACCATTACCCTGGTCAGGGTCTTCTAGGGTTCCCACTTCTAGGTCTACTCCTTAGGAATTAGGGTTTTTACATACTGGTTCAACTCCCTAATTATTTGTCCAAACATTTAGCACCATTGTCCTAACCCAAACATTTTAGATGCATCTCACTTTAAACACATTTTGCATCAAAATTCTCACTGTATCACAACAATGACATTTTCGTTCTCAAGAAGGCTAAAATGGCTGAATAAGGTAATTTGACTTTTGAAAAGCAAATAACCATCTATCTTGTTAAAACATGCTTCTAAACAAGTTGATGACCCAGTGTGGATTCGCTTTTCAAAGCAAATATTATTAGAATTTGTCTTAAAAGCTTACAAGTTACTCATAATCAATTTCATTTAAAAGTATTCTTATCAAGCGAATGATCTAACAGACATTCTTAACCACATAACTCAGCATGCTTGCCATATCAAAGAAATTCATTTACACACTTATCTACGCATGACTTTAAGCATATTATACCCAATTTATTCTTAATTGGCTTCACTTGCAAGAACTTTAGCAATTTGGTTCAGCAAATCAGCCGCATGCTTTCAGTTTGCCAAATTCATTTCAAGTTACACAAATACCATTTAAAGACATTTAGCTAACCCTTCGAACCACCCAACTTGCTTAAAATAGAGGCAAGAACCAATCACACAATTCTAAAATTCCAATTCTTTTAAACTCGCTTTAATAAGGTAGCTTCGCTCGGATTAATAGCTTCACCGAATGGAAACCATAAGAGTCTGGGCCTATTAAACATTTCTAGGATGCGACTGAATCAGTATAACACTGAATTTGTAAGGTAACCTGTAATCTCATATGTTAACAATTTAACCTTTAATTTCATATGGAAAGGATATTCTTAAAACTCGACTCAATAATAGAAGCTTCATAGACCAAACAAGGCTAGGCCTACTTCTTCTCTTTCTCTATTTTTTTTTTTTTTTTTTTTGGGAAAAAGGTATAAGAGGTTAGGCCTTTAAGTCGTATGAACATGGATGCCTTCCAGGTTTGCTTGAACTTGTTCCATGTGAGTTAAAAGTGAGTACCTAAGGTCGCAGTAATGCCCTTGGCATCTAATTTCAACTAATCAAAAGGAGTGGTACTGTTGTAATTTTTCACAAGTATACGATTTATCGTTGTAGGAATTACGGGTACTGTCCTTAAGGAAGAATGTGAATTTAGGTAACTAAAATTTTATTCTAACTAATGTAACCTTCTTCTATAAAAAAAACTCTTCAGACATTAGAAATGACTAAATCACTAACTTTTAAAGTTTTTTTTCCCTATTCTAATCAAGTTCAACTTGAAGATTAGTAGTTCAACACCACCTAAATCCTTTGTATCGTCAGTCAAACAATAGGGCCTAAATTTCACTAATGGCAATAATATCTATATAAAAGCACTCGACAACCTGTAACCAAAGTACTTCACCAGTCTAATTTATGAACCTTCAAACCTAGAATTGGTGTTTGGGGGCAGGTGGGAAGTGAAATTACAGTGGAATCACCCAAGTATTCGAAATCCAAGATGGAGCTATCTCATACTTCGTCTCTGCCCCAAAATCACAGCCAATTCAGCATCCAAAATCAAATTAGGTGAAGTAAACTTAAACAATTAGAATCCAAATTGAATAACTTTGATACCAAGTATGCAATTTATGGCCGAAATGAGCGAGGTACATCACTGAGAACTAAAGCCCAAATCTCTAATTGAAAAAGGAATGAAAAAAACAACGACGAAAGTTCAATCTCTCAAAAATTAACTCTCTCAACCCCTCTTGTCTCCACTTCTCAGCCCCCAAAATCGGGTCTCCAATGCTCCATTAAGGCCCTTGTAATTGCTCGACCCTTCATAGTGATGATGATAGAACCGCTGGGTAACTGTCGCGGAGAAAATGGGTCATTAAAATTTCGGTTTGTCATAGAAATGAATGTTGATGATTGAAGGAGGAGAGAGAGAGTCCATGGATGTTATGGGGAAGATGAAGAGGTAACAGCTTGGGGAAGTTTCGGGTTTCTAGGGTTGAATTTCTAGCGAAGAAAAAGACATGGGTCTAGGTTGAGGATCACGTGCAAGGCACATGTTCGATTAAGTGAAGGAGGGTCTGGGCATGCGTTGGGCCGGCCCAATGAAAGAAGGGAAAGGTCGGTAGAAGAAGATAAGAAGAGGAGAGAAGCAGAGGCCCATGGATGAGAAAGAAGGCAATTTGACTGGGACAGGAGAAACAGGCCGCAACTGCTGGACTGGCCCAGCTTGGTTCGCGAGAGAGAGAAGAGAGAAGGGAGAAGGGAAGGCAGGATGAGATGGACTGGGCCGCGGAGGGAGATTGGGTCCGATGCCACACTTGGGGTGGGCCTCGGCTGCTGGGCCAGTTCTGCTTCCTTGGGCCCTTTTCCACTTGATCCACAGCTTCTCATTATTTAATTATCTTTTCCCCAAGTTTTTCCAATTCCTACAAAATGAACAAAAACGATATTAAAAATCTAATTAATCAATTTATTCCGAGAAACTATTAGATAATAAAAGGGTATAAAATATCATAATTTTAGGCTGAACAAACACCTCCACACCTAATTTTGCTCGTTCTCCAATAAAATAAAATTAAAAATTCTATAAAGAGAAATAAAATCCCCGCTCACTTTTGTAGGAATCATGATTGCACTTAGTATGTACAACAAGCCCTTTGAACCCCTAGGATACCCCTAGTGGACGAGTAAGGTCTCCTGAGTATTTGCAGAAGATATATCCACAAAATCTATAAAAGAAAACAGAAAACAAAAAATTGTAAATCTTTTTGATTTTTTTTCACAAAAATTAATATGTACAATACCGGGAAAAGATATATACACATCATAATCAACCACCTCACTCAAGCAACCTAAGCACTAGATCACATATAAACACAATGTACATATTAAGAAATCCTTAATCCCCATTGATGACATCGATACACAATCTTTCACCCCACTTAAAAATTATGTACAAGCGTGACTAGTAGAACCTCACTTTAGGGAAATGTGGAACACTCCTACTCATATGTTTAAAATATAACAAGGTTCACTCAATTCTTTTCCAATCAAACAAACTACCATAGGCTTGCTAAGGTTCTCTATTCTCTACCACTAAAATGCAATATGCAAAATAATAATGAAGAGGACTTTTGAGGGCTGTAATGGGGCTAAGAGTTAAGGGTAAGAGAGGGATAAATGATTTGGAAACGTGGAGCTAAAGCCAAAGCTAATGAGCAACCAATACTTGCACCACCTATACCACACTCTCTCTCAAAACAAAATAAGAACACACTCGAATTAAATTGACAATTGGAGATGAGTATACTTAATGCTACATCCATGGCAAACACACTTATTCACAACACTTGAATTTTTTTTGAGATTTTTTTTGAAGCTTTTCTTTTCCTTGGAAACTTTTTTCATTTTTTTTGGCCTTTTTCTTGCATTTTTTTCCTTTTTTTTCTTTTCAATGAGAAGATGAATGAAGGGCATATACAAAAATAATACAACTCTATTTCCAAATAGTCACCATGAAACATCCCAACCTATACCAAAATCAATCGTCAATTACATAAAATACCCAAAAGTTACCCCCCAAATAATAAAGTGTTGCTCCACTAATCTTGGCTTAAGTATAGGAAAATGTATTTAGGCCAAGGATTAGAATGAAGTGTTCACAACAAAAAAAGTCAAGGCTCAAAAGGTCTAGCAAAGGGTAAGCATTCAACACAAGGGTGGCAATTTGACTATGTAGTTCACAAAATAAATGAATGCCTCTATCATATTATCATAATGCACATGCTAAATGTGATTTCAAAGAGAATCAAAGCAAGTTTTAGAGATATAATCATGGAAGAGACACACATCAAAGAAAAATGTAAGACTAACAATGATGAATTAGTCTATAAGGCTTAAGATCTCACGGGTTCATCTACCAACTCAAGCTTGTTTAGAAATAATATTGGGGGTTAGGATTGTATACAAACATCATACTTTAGGACTAAGTTCTATCAATACACACTACATCTATATATAACCTAATACTAAGATACAAGAGAACACAGCTAATCAGAAATAGCATATACATTCCCCAAAACAAAACAAAAATCTTTATTGATTTTTCAAATTTTTTTCTTTTTTTTTAATTTTCTAAAATTTTTCAAAATTTTCCCACCCCCACATCAAAATCTCATAATGTCCACATTAGGAGTGGAAAGAAACATTAAACACAAAATAAAAACTAAAAAGAAAAACAAATATAAAAACAAGACTTAAAAATAAAAAGGACATGACTCAAAAAACAAATGTATCAACACACATACACAAAAGAGAAAAAGAAAAGCAGCCACCTATACAAAAAGGAAAGAAAAGGAAAAAGAAGAAGAAGAGAAAGGAAGAGAAAAAATTTCTAGCAAACTAGGTTCGGTGCTAAGTACACCCGAGCTATCATCACAATCACCGATCAAGACTTGGCTTGCGGAGTATCAGACACTCTACATGTTCTTTACTTGGCAAGTCCAAAAATTGCTTCAAGCATTGCCCATTCACTTTGAATTTAGCACCACTGTCAGGTTCTCAATTTCAACTGCACCGTAGGGAAAAACATATGAGACAATATAAGAACTCGTCCACTGGGACTTCAATTTCCATGGAAATAAATGAAGCTTAAAGTCCTATAAGAGTTCCTAGGTAAACTCTTTCCTAAGAATGTGTTCATCGTGACACGACTTAGCCCTCTTTTTGTAAGATCGAGCACTCTTATAAGCCTCAGCTTGTATCTCATCAAGCTTACTCAGTTGCAGTTGTCTCTCATCACGGGCCTTAGTTAGGTCATAATTGAGTATTTTAATGGCCTATCAAGCTCTATGCTCAATCTCCATAGGGAGATGATGAGGGTTACCATAAACAACCCTATAAGGTGACATACCCAAGGGAGTTTTGAAAGCTGTCCTATATGCCCATAGAGCATCTACAAGCTTGTCAGCCCAATCTTTCCTGTTCGTACTCACTTCTTTTCTAGAATCTGTTTGATCAATCGATTGGACACTTTAACATGGCTACTAGTTTGTGAATGATAGAGGTAGCAAGTCTATGGACTATGGAATACCTCTTCAGTAGGGCATCAAAAGATCTGTTATTAAAATGTGTGCCTTGATCACTAATGATAGCACCGGGCATCCCAAATCTAGCAAAGATGTTCTTCCTAAGAAACTTCACAACCATCTTAGCATCATTGGTCCTAGAAGGGATGACCTCAACCCATTCAGAAGAATAATCCATAGCTAATACAATGTATTCATTGTCAAAAGAAGATGGAAATGGTCTCATAAAATTAATACCCCACACATCGAAAATCTCCACCACAATGATGGGATTCAGTGGCATCATATTTCTCCTGCTTATTCTATCCAACTGTTCCCACCTAGAGCAACTCTTATAATATTCAAAAGCATCCCTAAATAAAGTGGGCCAATAGAAACCACATTGAAGAACTTTGGCTGCAGTCTTCCTACCACTAAAATACCCCCCACATGCCTAGTCATGACAAAAAGAAAAGACACTCTTCACCTCATTGTCAGTAATATACCTCCTAAAGACTTGGTCAGAGCAGTACGTAAACAAATAAGGGTCATCCCAAACAAGGAGCTTCATAAGGTGGAGGAACCTATCTCTGTCATTCTTAGTCCAAACCTCAGGGATCCTATCAGCAACTAGGTAGTTCACAATGTTGGCATACCAATGATTAGGGTGGATAATATATAATTGCTCATTGGAGAAGCACCCAAAAATACTTGACTCACTCTCTCTATTATAGAGAATCCTAGACAAATGGTAAGCTACAAGGTTCTTAGAACCTTTCTTGCCCCTAATCTTACAGTCAAACTCTTGCAAAAGTAAGATCCATCTCACAAATCTAGGCTTAGCATCCTTCTTAGAAAGAAGATGCTTAAGAGTAGAGTGGTCAGTATAAACAATCACATGAGATCCAATTAGATAAGGTCTAAACTTTTCAAAACCAAAGATCACAATCAAGAATTCTTTCTCACTAACAGTATAGTTCAGTTGGGCATCATTAAGAGTGTGACTAGTATAGTAAATAACATGAGGCTTTTTATTAACAAGCTGGCCTAGAACAACCCCAATAGTATAATCAGACACATCATACATCAACTCAAATGGTTCTCCCTAGATGGGAGGATGAAGAACAGGAGTAGATGTTAAGGCTTCCTTAAGCTTAGAAAATGCCACCAAACTCCTCAGAGAAGTGAAACGGTACATCCTTAACTAGCAAGTTAGTCAAAGGCTTCGCTATCTTACTAAAGTCCTTAATGAAACGACGATAGAAGCCAGCATGTCCAAGGAAAGACCTCACCTCTTTCACACAAGTGGGAGGGCGAAGAGTAACAATCAGATCAGTCTTAGCGTTATCTACATCAATTCCATCTCTAGAAATAATATGGCCTAAGACTATCCCCTTTTTAACCATGAAGTGACATTGCTCTCAATTCAAAGTCAAGTTTTTCTCCCTACACCTTTATAATACTTTTCTCAGATTAGAAAAACAATAATCAAAGGAAGAACCAAACACAGAAAAGTCATCCATGAAAATTTCCATTGCGCTCATGCATCATTAAAAAGTTACAAGGGCATTGCACAGTCCAAACAACATCCTTCTAAAGGCATAAGTCCCAAATGGATAGGTAAAAGTAGTCTTCTCCTGATCCTCAGGAGCAATAGAGATTTAGGTATAACCGGGATATCCATCTAAAAAGCAGTGGATGGAATGTTCAGCCAACCTCTCTAATATTTGGTCCAAGAAAAGAAGGGAAAAATGGTCTTTCCTAGTGGCAGCATTCAATTTTCTATAATCTATACAAACATGCTACCCAGATTGAACTCAAGTAGGGACGAACTCATTCTTATCATTCCTAATCACGATAATATCGGTCTTCTTAAGAACAACTTGAACAGAGCTAACCCACTCACTATCAGAAATATGATAGATAATCCCATGGTCTAACAACTTCAGTACTTCCTTCTAACTACTTCCTGTAAAGTCAGGGTTTAAACGCCTTTGGCGGTCACAGTAGGGCTTATCATTGTCCTCCAAATGAATTCTATGTTACACAATGGAAGGACTAATATCCTTAATATCCCTAAAAGTCCAACCTATAGCTTCCTTATTCTCTCTAAGTAAGGCAATCAATTTGTCCTCTTAGTCCCGATCTAGGTCAGAAGCAATAATAACAGGTACGATTCCTCAGGTCCTAGCAATGTACACTTGAGAGAGTCCGGAAGAGGTTTCAATTCAAGAGCAGGAGGGGAAACAGATTTATAAGCAGATTAAAAAACAACAGTAAGCAGACAATCGGCAGCAGAGCACAAGTTATCAAACTCAAACACATCATATTCAGGCTCATCATCAATAAGAAATGACTCATACTCAGCAGCAAACATATCATTAAAGTCATCATCGAATACATAATCTTCCACCCAATTAAGGGTAGAAAACTTCATACTATCAAAACCAGAAGGCTGTCTTTGCATGTTAAAGATTTTCAATTCTAAGGTCATGTTGCTAAAAGACAGTTTCATCATACCATTCCTACAATTAATGAGGGCATTCGCAGTGGCCAAGAAATGATGCCCTAGAATCACAGAGACTTGACTAGCTATATTAGACACCTTCTCAGTCTCAATCACCACAAAGTCCACAAGGTAAATAAATTCACCAACTTGAATCAGCACATTCTCAACTATACCCCTAGGCAACTAGGTCAATCTATCAGCTAATTGAATGACCATCTTGGTAGGTTTCACCTCACCTAACCCTAGCCTTTCATACTCAGTGAAGGGTATCGAGTTGACGCAGGCCCCTAAATTAAGCAAAGCTCTATGAACAAGCTGGTCCCCCATTACTATAGAAATAGCAGGGCACCCGGGGTCCTTATACTTTACTGGGATCTGATGGGAAAGAATTGAACTAGCGCTATAGCGCTCTCTTAGTGGTACACAGATCCTTTAAAAATCTAGCATATGGAGGCATCTACTGAATAGTATCGAGTAAAAGAATATTGATTTTGACTTGAGAGAAGTTCTCTTTCATCTTCTCAACATGAGCTTGGTCTTTCTTCTTAAGCCTATGAGGAAAAGGAGGTAAAGGCATATAGAATTTCTCAGCAGAAGAAGGAGAAGAAGAATCCTTATGAGGTGAAGGATCTACTGAATCAGAGGACTCTTTCTCTTTAAGCTCCTCTTTCTTAGCAGGTGACTCAGGAAGCGAAGAACTATCAAAATCATTGGGGACACTATAAGTAGCATCCCCTGACTTACTAGATAAAGCAGTTTCTGGAGGAGGAAGAGGAGGAGGAGGAGAAGAAGAAGAAGAATTTTGGAAGAATTTATGAGGATACCTGCAGGATTTATTAGGATTTCTCACTTGGTTATCAATCTCTCGACCAGATCAGAGAGATATAACTGCATTCCTTTCCTTACAGGTTCACTAGCTATGGTTTCACCTCAGGCTTACTTGGAAAAGTACCTGACTCCTTGAAATATGACGCTAATTGGAAAAACTGTTTAGTCATCATTCTCATCATTCTCTCCATATTAGTATTAATCATTCTCTCCACGTTGTTAGTAATTCTCGTTTCAATTTTATCAATGTCAGTATAACCAGGAGGAGATTGAACCTGAGCTATGGGAGGTGGACGTCTAGGTGCATAGGGCACACCTAGAAAAGCCGGTCTCTGAAAGGAATTGGAGGGATGGGAGATGGGCAAGGAGTTGTTTTCAGGAAACCGCAGCATTTGGTCCATTATTCCAAAAACAATTAGGGTGATTTCTTCATCCTGGGTTGTAATAAGGGGAAAAGGGGTCGTTCTCTGGTCTCTGAAAAGCCACACTCGCTTACTCTCGTCTAGTTGTTAACCGGTAAGCAAAATAAGGACAAGCACTCAAAGAATGATTTAAAGCCTGGTAGTGAGAAATGACACTGTAGAGGTCGGAGATAGTTGGGGAATTTAGGGAGACAATCCCTTCGACATGTTTTCTAAAACAGTGATCTTAGACTCTAAGTGACGTACTCAGAGATAGAATGCAACCCACTCCTTACAAACCTAGAACTTAAACTGTCATCACGAGTGGTTTTACACTGCATGGTTTTCTCAGTTAAGTCATCTTGGAATTCCCAAGCAGTAGTGGCGCTCTTAAAAAGAAAGCCACCCTGATACATGGACTCTACCATGGTTCTAGTAGGTTGGTCAAGCCCTTCATATACAATCTGGTACAAACGTGCTTGTTCTAGACCATGATGGGGACACGTGCCAACAAATTTGTGAACCTATCAAAATATTTTCAAAATGATTCCCTATGTAATTACACAAATTGATTGATTTAATTCCTTAGCTTAACAGTCTTGACATTAGAAAAATATTTTCTTAAGAACAATCTCAAAAATTCATTCCAAGAAGTAACAGAATTAGCAGCCAAGCCATACATCCAACATTTAGCAGGATCTTTCAAAGCAAAAGGAATCAATTTCATTCGCACAACATTAATGGGGATATTAGGAAAATGCATCATAGAACAAATTTCTTCAAATTTCCTCAAAAATAAATAAGCGTCCTCTAAACCTGTAAATTTAGAAAACATTTGAGTGTAGTGAGGTCTCAATTCGAAAGTCACATTTGGTCCTAGGTCAGGTATAGTGAAACAAGATGGCAAAACAGTCGTAGAAGGATAGAAAATATCACTCAAAGACCTTTCTTGTACCATTTCTTCTAATTCAAGCTTGGGTTCGAGTTTGGGTTCTAAGTCACGGTCAGGTTTATTCCTAGCAAGTCTATGATTTTCAGATTCTCTAACCCAACCACTTATGTAAATCCCACACCCTTACAAAAGGATATATTTTTGGTCTTTTTGTTTTTTTTTTTTGTTTTTGGATTTTAGATTTTTTTATTTTTTTATTTTCTTTTAAAACATAAAACAAAATTAAGAAGTAAATTAAAACTAAACAATATAAAATAGAAAGTAATCAAATCTAAAAACAAAAAAAACAAACACAAATAAACTAGAAGAAAGTAGAAAATAAACTAAAACCTAAACAGCCCAATTCTAAAAATAAAATTAAAACAAAACGTAAAACTCCTAAAATCAGAACTCTATACACAGTAAATTCAACACAATCATAAGGATCATGAATATAGTTTTTTTTCGAATTTTATATATCCCCAAACTGTGCAGAAAATCATAAATAAATTATTAGTTCCAAAATTCACAGAAAAATCCATACAGTCCCAAAAATTCCAAAAAACTTCGTACAAACTCTAAACATTATGGTGAATTCATGAAAAATATCAGAATATCAAAAATCACACCAGAAATACTCCAAAAAATTCAAACAGAATCTGCATTGATATTCCTTTTTTTTTCCTTGATTAGTCCCGTCTTGTTTCTTTTTGCTACAGATAAACTAAATTGGTTAGTATTGTTTTTCCAACAGCAAATAACCTCTAAAAATCAAAATAAAACTAATATCAACAAAAATCAAAATACCAACAAAAATCGAAAATAATCTAAACTAAATTACCAAAACTAAATAACGACTCGAACTAAACAAAAAATCACAATTATAAAAGTAAAACGACAATGACTCAAACGGCTTGAATAACTAAACTATAACGCCGCGCAACCAAATTTCACAAATCTATCCCCAGTAACGGCACCAAAAACTTGTTGTAATTTTCCACAAGTATGCAGTTTATCATTGTAGGAATTATGGGTATCGTCCTCAAGGATATGCTGTGAATTTAGGTAACTAAAATTTTATTCTAACTAATGTAACCTTCTTCCATGAGGGCAAAAAAAAACTCTTTAGACATCAAACATGACTAAACTGATTAACTTTTTAAGTTTTTTTTTTCGTATTCTAATCAAGTTCAACTTGAAGATTAGTAATTCAACACCAACTAAATCCTTTATATTATCCGTCAAACAATAGAGCCTAAATTTCACTCATGGCAATAATATCTATATAGAAGCACTCGACAGCCTACAACCAAAGTACATAACCAGTCTAATTCATGAACCTTCAAACCTAGAATTGGTGTGGGGGGGGGGAGGCAAGTGAAATTACAGTGGAATCACTCAAGAATTCGAAACCTAGGATGGAGCTATCTTATACTTCGTCTCTGCCCCAAAACTGCACCTAATTAAGCATCCAAAATCAAAGTAGGTGAAGTAAACTTGAACAATTAGAATCTAAATTGAATAACTTTGATACTAGGTCCGCAATTTATGGCCGAAATGAACGAGGTACCTTACTGAGAACTAAAGCCCAAATCTCGAATTGAAAAAGGAATGAAAAAAACAACAACGAAAGTTCAATCTCTCGAAAATTAACTCTCTCTACCCCTCTTATCTCCGCTTCTCAGCCCCCAAAACCAGGTCCTCAATGCTCTATTAAGGCCCTTGTAATTACTCAACCCTTCATGCTGATAATGATAGAACTGCTGGGTAACCGTCGCGGAGAAAATGGGTCATTAAAACTTCGGTTTAAGGTAGCAATGAATGTTGATGATTAAAGGAGGGGAGAGAGAGAGAGAGAGAGAGTCTGTGGATGTTATGGGGAAGATGAAGAGGCTACAGCCTGGGGGGAAGTTTTGAGTTTTTGGTGTCGAATTTCTGGGGAAGAAGAAGACATGGGTCCGGGTTGAGGATCACGTGCAAGGAACGTGTTCGATTAAGTAAGGGAGGTCCTCGGTGCATGTTGGGCCGGCCCAGCGAGAGAAGGGAAAGGTCGGTAGTACAAGGGAAGAAGAGGAGAAAAGCAAGCCATGGACAAAATGGAAAGCAGAGGCCCATAAATGAGAAAGAAGATAGTCTGATTGGGACAGGATGTTCAACCCAAAATTATTACATTTTATGCCCTATTACTATCCAATATTTGCTCACAATAAATAAATTAATTGAGATTTAATAAAGATTTTGTATATCTTATAGGAATTTGAAAATTTGAAGAAAATACCTTGCAAAAAGGAAGAAAAGATTGATTGGATCAAGCAAAAGGGAAGAACTAAGAAGGAATCGAGGCCCAGATTGGCAGCCCGTTTTGACCGCGGTGCATCTTCTCATTCTCCTCCTTTCTTTTATGAGACTGGCTAGGCCAGGCCCAGTTTCGCGGCCCTCATTCCTCCCCTTCCAGTTTTTCCCTCCTTATTTCTCTCTGGGCCTGTCCCGGTTGTTTTCTTTGTGGGCATAGTCCAAACGCGCCTTCGGGCCAGTGATTTCGCAGCCCAAAGTTGCTTGCCTAGATGATTGCTCGCTTAAACTCACACACGCTTCTCGCTTGCCCTGCTTAGTTCCCTATCCTTTCTTCTTCTTCCTCCTCGGTTCACAACCCAGAGAAAAAAAGCAAAGCATGCTCTTCTTCTTCCTCAGCCATAATTGACGCTTTGTTTCTTCGCCTCCCTCCTCTCAACCATTACCCACCATGCCATCATCATTGCCATCACAAAATCTAGCGGTTGTAAGAAGTAATTAAGGAAGTTAAGGAAGAGGATCCAGACCGTTTGGGGGAAGGGGGCTTGTTCTTCTTCGGTTTTTAAGAGAGAAGCATGGCAGATTCAGGGGGCATGTATTTCTAGTTTTTAGTTTTCATTTTTGGGTTGTGTTTATTTTCCTAGTTTTAGATCTTGTTTTTGAGTTCTCAAATTAATGTTCATCATCATCTGCTCCTCTTGTTTTTCATTCTTTTCAGATTCAGTAAAATAAATCTTCAATTTAGTGTAACTCTGCTTTTGGGCTATTGAATATGAGTTGAACTCGCGAAATCTGGCTTGGAATAATATTTGATTTAGGTGTGCTTTGTTGAGTCGGAATCAATTCTTCTTTGCTTTGGATCTTGAATTTCTTTCCACTTAGTTGCAATTCACCCTCCAGAAAGACTAATCTGGAAGCTCGGTTGTTCTCTATTGGTCCATGGTTGTACTGGACGTGGGTTATGCGTAGTCTCATCGATAGGTGTTGAGTTTGATTAACTATTTTTTTCATTGTTAGAATTAGAATAAACCAAATTGTGCTTTTCACTGTTAGAATTATGCTAGTTAAAAATTAGCTTCATCTTTTTAAGATTTTAGTTTAGCCAATAGCACTAATCATATCTAATTTGTTAGTGAATTTGTTTTAGGTTTTAAGTATCTGTTAGTTTAGACCTTAGTAACCTAATTACATAATCCATCCCCAAGGATTGACACCCGTAAATGCGACAACAAAAAACCGTATACTTGCAGAATTTACAACAAGTTTTTGACACCATTGTCGGGGATGGAGATTGTGAAATAAGGTTGCATCGAGTTGTAGTTATTTGAGTCGTTGAGTCATTTTCGTTTTCGTTCTAATTCTTGATTTCGTTTTAGTTTAGTATAGGTTTCATTGTTTTGTTATTTGATTTAGTATTTTGATTTTATTATTGTTTAGGATCAATTTAATCTGATTTTTAATGTTTATTTTACTAGCCAATCTGGCTTATGTGCAGCAAAGTAAGAGCAGGACCAGAAAACCTCATCAGTGCAGATTTTCACCAATTTTGGATCCTATTTTAATTATTTGGAGCATTTCTGGTCTGAATTTATCTATGCTGATATTTTTGGTGGTTTTCTCACGATTTTTAGAGTCTGGTTAAATTTTTGTGAAATTTTTAGAACTGCCTAAAATTTTCTATGATTTTTGGAATTAATTTCTTGTTTGGATTTTTCTGCACAGTTTGGGGACCGAACAAATTGAAAAAAAAAATATTTATGTTCCTTGTAATTATGTGGAATGTCTTGTGTATAGAGTTCTGATTTTAGGAGTTTTGTTTTCTATTTTAATTTTATTTTTAGATTTAGCTTGTTTAGATTTTAGTTTGTTTTCTATTTTGTTTTAGTTTAGGTTGTGTTTTCTGTCTTTGTTTTTGTTTTAGGTTTAGATTATTTTTTGTTTTCTATTTTTGTGTGTTCAAAAACAAAAAAAAAATGAAAAGAAAATGGTGTACAAGCTTTGTGCTCCTCTTTAGTCTTTTGTGCTAGGTCAATTCTTATTGATTGAGTCTTTTGTGCTTTTCTTTCCTTTTTATAATATAATTGTATTTTTGTCAGTTTATTTTATTTTGTGAACTTAATTATTTGAGTCTTTTATTTTTGTTTTAATCATTAGTTTGTAATTAGTGTCCTAGGGTCTTTGTTTTGTTTTCCTTTTCATATACAAAAAATCTAAAAATCTTTTGGAAAAAAAATTACAAATCCAAAAAAAATTACAAATCCAAAAAAATTGGAAAATTCCTATGATTGGGAAAAAAAAAAAAAGGGTTTGAAGAATGCCAGTTTTCAATTTCCCACAATTCGAGCATGAATCTTTTTGGAGTTATCTTTCAAGACTTAATGATTATCATGCTCAATTGAATCAAAATTTTGAAAAATGGAAATTTGTGAGGTCATCGTGGTGGGTCTAAATGTTGAGTCTAGATGTTATATTGAGTCTATTTGTCCTAGAGGTGTACTTGAATTATTAACTAGATCTTAAGATGAGATATGAGATTTCTTTAAAAAACTAGCTTGGGACACCTATGCGTTTGGACAAGTTAGAGGGACTTTAGGAAATCCTGCTCATGGCGAGTATGTTTATCATGCTAATTCTTACCACCGAGATCACTTTATAGATTAATATGAACCCTTTTATTCTTGTATGCCTCCTGTTTTGTGTGATTACTGTGAGTCATCTGGTCATGATGCTTATAATTATCCATATCATGAGTGCGTTGATGCTACATGTGCAAGTGTTGAAAAGACGATAAATGAAATGACTAATCAAATGATAGAAACTATGAAATAGAGAATTGCTGAATATTCTCACCCTTTCGATCATAGGAGGGAGGATACTAATTTGCTTAAGCCTGAATCTAGTTTCGAATCTCCTAAACCAGAAGTTAGTCTTTATGATGATTTTGAGCCCTCTTGTCTTACAAGGCCTAACTTGAATAATGTCATGTCTTTGCCTAGCTTAGAACAAGAGAGTGCCCTCCCTCTGTCTTTATCTCCTGGCCTTGCCCCTGAATTTATCCCACCTAAGGATGCCACTAAGGATTTCCTAGTTTCTGCCGTCCCACCTACCACTTTGAATGATTCTTTTGAGTTTGAGGATGGTGAAGAATCTAAGAGACCTAGTGAGTTAGATATGAGCATCACGATTGAAGTTGAGCTTCGTGATTTAGATAACTCAGAAGATATTTCACAGGAGTCACGTGAGAACAAAATTGAGCCCACTATTTTAGAATTAGATGATGCTATTCTTTCTATGGTATATGAATGTTTTTTATGTGGGTTTGATATCAACAAAAGTCTTGATGAGGATTTTTATGTTGAATATGAATCCTTCTCTTTTGACCCCATCATTACTGATCTCCTCTTTGAACCTTGCAAGTCTGAATTTTTAGAGTCTGAGACTTTTGTGCCTATGACTTTTGCTCCGGACCAAACTCTTACATGCATTGAAATTGACAGACTTGTGGATTTTGCACCCACTATTTTGCCTAGACAGCTCATTCATTACAATATTGTTTCTAGGACAATGACCCACCTACTGGTTAAGTTTAAATACATTTGCTTGTTTGATGTTTGGGCCCAACAGTTTGACAAATTGAAGCGGGCCCTTACTTGTGCTGCATTGACGTGGTGGATGTACTCTTTCTGGTGCCGATTCTTTGCTTTTTACTGTCTCCATGTGCTTGAGAGTTGGTTTTCTTTATTTGATAAGCTACTTCATGCGCTAATGGGTTTTGATTTGAGTAGTAATGTTCATTTTGATATGGAGTGGCTGATGCTCTATAAAGTCCTTGATCATAAAGAAGGCATAGCTTAGGTGTGATTCCACACTTGACCTGGTATATAAACATTCCTCTTTGTCTCCTCTATTAATTTTGTATTATTTTGTATATATTTCTTGCTCTATTTTATTTTTTTTGTTGTTTTCTATTTGAATTTTAGAGTTGTGTCCTTTTTGTTTTTAAGTCACGTTATTCTTTTTGTATATTTGTTTTTCTTTTTAGTTTTTATTTTTTGCTTAACGTTTGTTTCTACTTCCAATGAGGACATTGTGAGATTTAGGTGTGGGAGTGGGAAAACTTTGAAAAAATTCGAGAAAATGAAAAAAAATTAAAAAAATTTAAAAATTTTTTGAAAATCCAAAGAGATTTTTGTTTTGTTTTGTGGACTTTATATGATATTTCTGATTAGCTTTGTTCTCTTGTGCTTAAGTTGTTAGGTTGTATATAGATGTAGTGTGCATTGATGGAACTTAGTCCTAAAGTATGATGTTTGCATACAATCATAACCTGCGACAGTAATTCTAAGCAAGCTTGACTATGGTAGATAAACCTGTGAGATTTTATGCCTTATAGACTAATTCATCATTTTAGTCTCATGTTTTTCTTTCATGTGTGTTTCTGCCGTGATTACATCTCTAGAACCTACTTTGATTCTCTTTGAAATCACATTCAGCATTTGCATTATGATATTATAATAGAGGCATTCATTTGTTTTGTGAGTTATATGGCCAAATTGCCATCCGGATTTGAATGTTTTACCCTTTGTTAGCCCTTTTGAGCCTTGTCTTTTTTTTTTTTTTAAGTTTCTAGGGAAAAATGAAAAGAAAGTTGAAGAAAAATCTCAAAAATTCTAAAAACGTTGTGAATAAGAGTGTTTGGCATGGATGTATCGTTATGTATGCTCATTTCCAATGGTCAATTCATTGTGGGGTGTGTTCTTATTGCGTGTTTTGGGAGAGTGTGTGCTCATTATAATTGGTGTGAGTGTTGGTGCTCATTAGCTTTGACTTTTAGCTCATCATTTCCCCAAATCATTTGTCCCTCTCTTGCCCTTAATCTTTAGCTTCATTACAACCTTGAAAGGTCCTCTTGATTATTATTTTACATATTGCATCTTAGTGATGGAGAATTGAGAATCTTAGCAAGCTTATGGTGGTTTGTATGATTGGAAAAGAGTTGAGTAAACCTTGTTATATTTTAAAACACATGAGTGGGAGTGATTCTACATATCTCTAAAGTGAGGTTCTACCAGATATGCTTGTGCATAATTTCTAAGTAGGGTGAAAAATTGGGTATAGATGTCATCAGTAGGAATTAAGAATTTCTTGATGTGTCCATTGTGTTTATATGTGATCTAGTGCTTTGGCTACTTGAGTGATGTAGTTGGTTAGAATGTGTATATATTTTCCCCGATGTTGTATATATAAGTTTTGAAAAAAAATCAAAAAGATTTTTGATTTTCTTTTTTCTTTTATCGATTTCGTGGGTATATCTTTTGTAAATTCTCACGAGACTTACTCATCCATTAGGGGTAACCTAGGGGTTTAAAGGGCTTGTTGCACATGCTAAGTATAGCCGTGATTCCTACGAAAGTGAGTTAGGATTTTATTTTATTTTCTAAGATTTTTAGTTTTATTTTACTCGAGGACGAGTAAAATTTAGGTGTGGGGGTATTTGTTCAATCCAAAATTATTATATTTTATGCCCTATTACTATCCAATATTTGCTCACAAGAAATTAATGAATTGAGATTTTAATAAATATTTTGTATATCTTGTAGGAATTTTGGAAATTTGAAGAAAATGCATTGCCAAAAGGAAGAAAAGATTGATTGGATCAAGCAAAAGGGAAGAACCAAGAAGGAACCGAGGCCCAGGTTAGCGGCTCATTTTGACCGCGTCCCATCTTCTCATTCTCCTCCTTCCTTTTTTGAGACCCACTGGCCCAGGCCCAGTTTCATGGCCCTCATTTCCCCCCCTTCTAGTTTTCCCCTCCTTATTTCTCTCTGGGCATGTCACGGTTGTTTTCTTTGTGGGCATAGTCCAAGCACGCCTTCAGGCTAGTGATTTCGCGGCCCAAAGTTGCTTGCCCAGATGATTGCTCCCTTAAACTCACACATGCTTCTCATGTGCCCTACTTAGTTCCCCATCCTTTCTTCTTCTTCCCCCTTGGTTCACAACCCAGAGAAAAAAAATCGGAAGCAGAAGAGATAGAGCAGAGTAGGCTCTTCTTCTTCCTCAGCCATAATTGACGCTTTGTTTCTTTGCCTCCCTCCTCTCAACCGTTATGCACCATGCCATCATCATTACTGTCACAAAATCTGGCAGTTACAAAAACTAATTAAGGAAGTTAAGGAAGAGGATCCAGACCATTTGGGGGGGGGGTTGTTCTTCTATGGTTTTTAAGAGAGAAACATGGTAGATTTAGGGGGCGTGTGTTTCTAGTTTTTAGTTTTCATTTTTTGTTTCCTAGTTTCAGATCTTGTTCTTGAGTTCTCAAATTAATGTTCATCATCATCTATTCCTTTTGTTTTTCATTCTTTTCAGATTCAGTAAAATAAATCTCCAGTGTAGTATAACTCTGCTTTTAGGCTATTGAATACTAGTTGAACTCGCAAAATCTAGCTCGGAATAATATTCGATTTAATGTGCTTTGTTGAGTCGGAATCAATTCTTCTTTGCTTCGGATCTTGAATCTCCTACCACTTAGTTGCAATTCGCTCTCCGGAAAGACTAATTTGGAAGCTTGGTTGTTCTCCATTGGTCCATGGTTGTACTGGACCTGGGTTATGCGTAGTCTCATTGATAGGTGTTGAGTTTGATTTACTTTTTTTTTTTCATTGTTAGAATTAGAATAAAGCAAATTGTGCTTATTATTGTTAGAATGATGCTAGTTAAAAATTATCTTCATCTTTTTAAGATTTTAGTTTAGCTAATAGCACTAATCATATCTAATTTGTTAGTGAATTTGTTTTAGGTTTTAAGTATTTGTTAGTTTAGACCTTTAGTAACCTAATTACATAATTCATCTCCTAGGATCGATGCCCGTAAGTGTTACAATGAAAAACCATATACTTGTAGAATTTACAAAACAGGAGAAACAGGTCGCGACTGCTGGATCGACCCAGCTTGGTTTGAGAGAGAGAAAGAAGGGAGAAGGGAAGGCAGGATGAGGGTGGACTGGGCCGCGGAGGGAGATCGGGTCCAATGCCACACTTAGGTTGGGTATCAACTGCTGGGCCAGTTCTGCTTCCTTTGCCCCTTTTCCACTTGATCCACAGCTTCTCATTATTTAATCATCTTTTCCCCAAGTTTTTCCAATTCCTACAAAATGAATAAAAACACTATTAAAAATCTAATTAACCAATTTATTCTGAGCAATTATTAGATTATAAGAGGGTATAAAATATCATAATTTTGGATTGAATAGGTACTTAAGGGCATAAAGTAATCATCCAAGTTGGGTCACCTAGGACAATTCACACACTGACACCCATGCAATGGGACTTGGACAACATTTCAGCTAAATAAGAGGTTTGGGACTATTCCAGCGTCATAGTTGAAATTTATTTAGCTAGAGCATTTCCCTTTACGCTAATGGTCATCGACTGGTTTAGATCTAGCAGAGGTACAATATGAATACCATTCTAATTATAGGACAAAGCCAGATCGAACTGCTGCCCGGTCCATAGTCTCAGTCCGTCATTGGACCAACTATTGAACTAGCTGATAGCCACTCCTCCCACACTGCCATCACAAGTACGCATACACAGGCCTTCAGAAGTTCAATTTAACACAATACCATCAAACACAGTTTGCATACAAGAAAAGAGTAAATAACTGTTCAACAATGACTTGCCATAACATTTTGATCCCACCATCTCCCTTCACATGACGCGACCTTAAATTCATCTCAAAATCATATCAAATCAAAATCACATCAAATCAACCTAATAACCTCATCCAAGTCAATCAATTCTTCCATGGGCAAACCAAAATTTTGAAACTAATTAATAGTTTTAGGGATTGAAGACCACCCACCTTGAATTCAAGCTAAAGGACCCAACTTAGGGTTTGGTTCAGGTTGGCTAGCATGGTTGGGTTCGCTTCTTACTCCAGACGTGCTACCAGCTACTCCACCTCTTAATCGGCACTGTTGCACCCATCGAGCCGCCAGAACGACCGCTCTAGTCCTCAACGGTTGTCTCTCGCTCTCGCAATGACTGCGAACGAGTTGGTGGCACCCCACGCTGCTTGCCGTCTGGGTGGTTGACCGGTTGCCACCGCCTTGGCCACCGTCCCCTCCTCTCTCTCCCTCTCTGCGTATCTGGTGGAGAAGAGGGATGAAGGCAGAACCCCTAGGTTTTGTCCCTCATTGCGTGAAGGGGGCCGGTGCCTCGAGCCTCCCTTTTTTTCTTTTCTTTTTCTTTCTTTTTGTGTTTGTTTTGCTAGACCATAAAACATTTATCCTAAATAACCCCAAGCCCAATTGGTCTGGACATTGCCCAATCTAACTCTGTTAATCTTACTCGATTTAATTCCTGAATATTTACTAAATTTTTGCGTCCACATAATAAGTCATGATATTTCAAAACCAAATTTAATAAAATTATTCAGTTTGTTAACCACACAATTATTACCTAGTGTTGCTAATCAACATAGCTAATAAAATTATTAATCTAACAGTTAGCCTGACATTAAAAATTTTTGGCTATCACTCTGTCACACAAACACACACACACACACACACACACACACACACACACACACACATAGGGGGCTATTTAGGCAGGATGATGTTTTGTATTGGATGAGTAGGATAAGTGCATGGAGGCATTGTCTATCTCTCCCTCAGTTGATCACTAAATATAGTACTGATGATAACTGAAACTACACTTATTAATCACTGAAACTAAAATTGTTGATCACTAAATATATCCATCACATATCGTGTTTATAATATATGTTTTTGCGTATGATATTAGTTAGTAATCAATAGATTTTCTTGTAACGATCATGAGAGTTATATATGTTTGATGATCGTGTCTATCTCTGATATATGCGCGAGTAGAGTATTTTATTTATATAGTGATTGCGAAATTACAACTAACGATCATTATAAATATGTTTGTTGAACATAAAGTGTACTCTCAATTTGTAATTAGGTGAGTTTTTTTTTGGGGGGGGTAAGTTTAGCTTTATTTTCATCAAAAATCACAATATAAGTTTTTTCTAATGATATTAGTTAGTAATCAATTAATCTATCTATGGTGATCATTAAAAACATGTTTATTGATCACGAACCATATCGTCAATTATAGTTAGGAGTGCTTTATTTTTTTTTGGGGGTAAGTTTAGTTTTAGTGATCATCAATATTCTATTTGGTGATTAATTCTAGGTGAGAGTTAGACATGACCTCCAAATGCTCATCCTACTCATCTCGTGGCACTCATTCCATCGGAGTATCCCCATATATATATATATATATATATATATATATATATATATATATATATATATATATATATATATATATATATATATATATATAGTGTGTGTCTATATATGTACATAGGTATGTATGTGTACATATATATATATATATATATATATATATATATATATATATATATATATAATATATATATATAATATATATATATATATATATATATACACACACACATATATATATGTGTGTATCTATATATATATATATATATATATATATATATATATATATATATATATATATATATAGATGTACTCTACAAAATAAGAGATGCAAGTGCTAGAAAATCTTCGTTAAGTGCTAGAAATTTCGTACACATATTTGTTTTCTATATTAAAGAAAATGGTCGGATTTTGTGTTGTCAACCTGTTGAAAGAAAAGGGGTATATTGTTAGGGTTAAAGCAGTGATGGAGGCGATTGTTGGAGGTTGTCATGGCGGGTTAGAATGAATGATTATGAGAATGAAATAATGATAAATTTAGGAGGATGTTAAGGGATTAGACTATATGATGGAAATTATCAGTAAGCCCATTGGTATAGGGTTAGAAAATACATTAGGAAAACGGGCAAAAACGATAGTTAAGAGGACTGTAATTGGGTTTTACAGGGAAGGAGGTTATCATATGTCAAGATTATTTATTTATTTATTTATTTATTTGTTTACAAACACATATTTGTTTAAAGAAATTTTCTTTACGAGGAAGAATTATGTGTTAGTAATAAAATGAATTTCTTTCTATAGTCGTGCAGACTTGTGCTCATCAAATTACATGTTTGTCATCTTGCAACTTTATAAGTATCACTAGAGTAAAGATGCATCAAGAGATTGTTTTCTGACTATTTCTGAAAATACCCATGTACTTTTGCTTAACCATATGAATTTTGCTTGTGACCTATTCAAGCACACAAGGCTGAAGCTAAAAGAACTATTGCTGATGATTGCCCACGCAACACTTACCATGATACAACTCAGAATTATATATAGACCACGAGTGCCATTGAAGTTTGCAAATTATTTAAAAATGCCACTGAAGATTTTTTTTTCCCTGGTACTACGTATGTCACTAAACTATGTGAATATGTACTAAGATGCCATTATTACTAGCGTGGCACGTTAAGTAAAAAAGATAATATTTTTTACCAAATATAACTAATTAAATACCTAAAACAAGGAAAACGCAAATGACCCTGCTAAGAGTTTCTATTGCCTCCCTCCAAAACATAAAACCCTTAGTCCCTCACTGAACCCCATGTATACTATCTGTACAACCCACCCAAACTTGCAAAAAATCCTACAACTCGCATGAAGCTAAGGAATGATGCGGAGAAGAGTCGATTGTGGAAGATCATCGTCATGAGCGTTAAGCAATTGTTAGGGATTTAAAATTCAAAACTTTGAAATGTAGGGTGCATTATATGCTAAATTTAGTGACTTTGGTTTCTTGGGTTTCGAAAATTACTAAAGATGAATAACTTAAGCATGATTGATTGTCTGAAATGTTAGGTGAAATTGAAAATGTAAATAAGGGCCATGTAGAAACCTTAATGATTCGTTTTCTAGGCTGTGGGTTGTGGATGAGATGATTTATTTATTTATTTATTATGCACAATGGGTGATGGTGATGATAAAAAAACTGTTGTTTTACATGTGAATCATGGTGGATAGTTTTGAGAGAGACCTCTTGCTTTCTGTATGCTTAGGGTGAGCTGTCTGTTATTAGGATGAATCCTGATTACATGAATGTAAGGTACATTTAGCATGCAGTAATTGAACTAGGTTATGCAGAGAATAGAATTAGAAGTTTAGAACAATATACGTTATTAAGTCAGAGACACCTTTGGAGGATAGTTCAGCGGCAACAGAAAGTGACTAAGATCCTAGAGTTAATGGCATTATGTGAGAGCTTTCGTCATGTTTCTTTACATGCATGTTGAACACACTTACCCATTCCATGATGAATATAATGCAGAACATGATGACAATGAGGGAGATTATTTTTGGGTACTCTCAAATGACAATGACATTTACATAGATGACGACGATGCTGAAGAACTAGTTAAGGGAATGAGGAAAGCTAAAAAGATAAGAAAAAAAGAAGTTGCAAGAGATTAGCGTTAATTGAGTTGTGAAGGTGGTTATGATAACCCAAACAACACTAGCGGTGAGAATGAATACGATGGGTGTCACCTGTCAGAATTAGAGTTGTGTAATAGGTTAGATGGGGTCGGACTGATATTCGTATCAAATTTAGATAGATTGAATATCCTTCGATCTGAATTTAATCCACTTATTAAACGGGTTGTAAGCCCTTAACTTACACCTATTTAATTTTAAACGGGTTGACCCATTCAACCCGTTTAAAATAACCAAATTGCTTAATCATCCATTTACTCATTTGATATTTTCAATTAATACTTAATTGCATGGCATCGAAAATTAACTTTGCATTCGACATTAGGTAAATACTGCCTAAAACTCCCCCGACTTATAATAATTCACATTTTCATATTTATTTTAAATTTTTTTGATCTTAATTATCATACAAAATGGTAAGCACGTAAATAATAAATAGTAAATGGGTTAACCTATTTTATCTATTTAACTAAACTGGTTAAATATGCATTTTTTTGTATTGATAATCTCGACCTGAACCTAACCCATTTAATTAAATGGGTTGAATGTGAACCCGTTTAATTAAACAAATTAAAAATCTATATCCAAGCCCATTTAATTTTATGTCAATTTCGAATCGATAATCGTGTCAGATCAACTTTGTCCAACTCTAGTCAGTTAGTTGTTACAATTAATATAGGCTAACTTGCCGTAAATTGACGCTTTGAACGCTCCTAGTGGCATAATGATAGTGGATTTGGAGATGGGAGGCAAATCTCGGGGAGAGAGAGAGGCTCTTTATATTTTTGATAATTATAACCGTAATTATCATTCTAAGTACTAATATTACTAAAAAAAATTCAAAAATCATTTTTATGAAAAACAATTTAGCAACTTAATGTATGCTTTTCAAAATTTTATGAACTTATAACTTAATTTCAAAAGTCGCAGTAGTGTATATTGTTTGACTAAATTTGAATAGGCCATTTAGTAAAATTTCTATTAATACTTAATTTCATACCTCTACAAAGACTAACACTCATCACATATCCATGTTATTATGTGCGAATCACATCATTCCATATTAATTTCTACAATACACTATGTAATATAATAAGTTTAATTATACTGCTGTTAAAATTTCTTTCAAGTAGATATTTTTTCAGTTCCAACATCATGATGTGTGCAATTCATTGCAACACAGCCAAATTATTAATGTTGTATTGTCCGTTTGTGAACAATATGTTGGCATGAACGTTAAGAAACAGTTGCAAACTTGACTGTTGTTTATGGCAAGTCAACATACAATGCATGTAGAAAATAGACATCAACTGTAAACTCCCATATCCATAACTAATGCAAACAAAAGTGGGCCCCCCTTGCTCTCAGTATTTTCACTTTCAAAAAGGACCACCCAGAGTTCAATTCATTTGTTTTGTGTATTTGATAATACTGTTTGCCGACCTATTTTGTCCCCAATATTTCAGTTGTGGGATTTTATCTCATAAATCAATTTTTTTAAAAAAAATTCAACTAATTATTATCCCACACTCGCGACCTAGCAAGTCACATCAGAATCACGCCAATGCTATAAGAACGCAAAATAAAAATTAAAAATTGAAAATTGAAAATCGAAAAATCTTGATTTACCTCATTTTTGGAGATGCCACATGGGACTTGCCAATTTGCGTGGCCATGCATGAGTAACACATTGGGTGGAGAGGAACTCGGCTACGTACCATGAGTAATAGATTGCCAATTTGCGTGGCCATGTATGAGTAATAGGTCGAACCAAATTCGAAGTAAAAATCATTGAGCGAAACTCAATGGGGTCAAGTTTTCAACAAGTCTTTTTCACTTGCATCCTGCAATTTTTTGTGACTTTTACCGCAAGCTTCATTGATTTTTAATAGTCATATCTAGAGGTGGGTAACGGATTGAGTTTGGTCGGGTTGGACTAGCCCATTAACTAAACGGGTTGGGTTGGGTTCAGTACATTTGTTAACAGGCTGGGCTGGGCTATGGGCCAAATAAACCCGGCCCGCCCATGTGCCGCCTATTACCACCTAAGGAGTATTGTTGGTTAGTTAATTTTCCAACTAATATATTTATAATTTTCCAACCAAATTGAACTAATCCAAATTCAAAGTTAGAAAACACATAATCAAGCTAATAAACGGGTCAGGTCAAATCGGCCTATGGGCGGCCCGCTTTTGGCACGTTTTAAAACGGAACAAACTTGCGCTAAACAACGATGTATAATTATTATTCTTATGTACAAAGTGTTGGTAATGAGGTTAATTAATTAAAACATGTAAAATAGTGTGTCAATTAGGTTAAAAAAATAATGGGTCACTAAACGGACCGTTAATGGGCCAGCTCAGTCCGACCCGTTAATATGCCTTAATGAGCTTGCCCATTAATGGCCCAATCCATTATTGATCAGGTTCTTTATTAGCCTTACTTTAAACGGACCGACCACTTAACCCAATGAGTACCCGGTCCATTGTCCACTCCTAGTCATATAATTTTCTTAGCCTTCCATATAGAAGCTATTGACAACAATAATTTGCCATCCTCTTTTGGATAATATATGATTTCATTTATCCAAAGGTGTTGAAATGTTAGTTCAGACAATACAGAAGAGAAGAAATATTTTACTGCTCTATTATATCTTACGATTTTATATATTTTAATAAAAAATTTAAAGAGATAAATAGTAATGTAGTAAAATGGTTAGTCATCAACAGTATCTCGGTTTTTCAAACACAACATTTTATTTTTTACTGGATATATTTTGTCATGTTGTACTTATTAGTATGTAGTGATAGAGGATTCTAGAATAATTGTATGACAGCTAGGGTAATCATTGTATCTATATAGTCCTTGTAATTAATATATATATATATATATATATATATATATATATATATATATATATACCCAGGGAAGTCCCAACTGGATGTCACGAATACACAATACAATTCTATTCATGTTAAATGGTATCAGAGCCACTCTGAAAACCCTAACACGTTGCTCTCCGATTGCTTGTGCACCACGCTAGAAACCTCACCCAGACCGCACCTCAAACCACCATTGCATAAGATAATTCCCACACATAATTCCTGCACGGCCTTTCCAATTCCTTGATTACCCCTTTTGGCGAGATGAAGATAACCAAAAAATTGTATACCCCCATCAACACACTATTGATTAATGCTACTCTTCTTGCATAAGATGTGGATTTTATTACCCATGTTACTATTTTTTTGTTTTTTTTGGGTAAACTTTTCCACCAGCATCCTGCATTCCAACTTACTCAGCTTTTTTGCTGTGATTAGTACACCTAAGTACCTAAAAGGCAAGCTCCCTTCCTGGAACCCAGTCAGCTGCAATATTAATTGTATGTGAGTCTCTTCACATCCCTCCACCACAATCTGTGATTTATCTTTGTTTGCTACCAACCCTGTGCTTTTGGAGAATTTCCCAAAAGCATCAACCAGGTATGTGATTGTCATAGGATCAGCTGCACAGAAAATGATAAGGCCATCAGCAAACATGAGATGAACCAACTCGGATTGTTTGCAATGTGAATGCAACTTGAAACATTGCGGCTTGCTTGCCTTGTTAAAGAGCCTTGATAAGTATTCCATTACTAGTACAAACAGAAGGGGAGACAATGGATCTTCTTGCCTCAGCCCTCTAGCTCCATTAAAAAATCCAAAATCATCCCCATTCATATGTATAGTAAATGTGAGAGTAGTGCTACATGCCATGACCCATTTAATAAAGATATTAAGGAACTTAAGGCATGATAAGATCTCTTCTACACTTTCCCAGAATACTAAGTCATGGGCCTCTTTCAGATCAATTTTCATTATGCATCTAGGTGAGATGTGCTTTCTGGAATACCCTCTTGCCTGCTCTTGACACATGAGCACATTAAATAGAAGCTCTCTCCCCCTAAAAAATGCTCATTGGCTTTGGTTTATCAGGCTAGGTAGCACCATTTTCAGTCTATTACTCAACAATTTAGAAATACATTTATAACTCACATTGCAGCAATATATGGGTCTAAAATCAGTTGCAGATGTAGGAAATAGCAACTTGGGTAGCAGCACAAGTTTGGTTGCATTCCATTGTTTTGGCATCCTCCCTATCCTGGAGAATTCCTGCACGGCCCCACATACCGTTGGCCCTATGTCTGCCTATTCAATCTTGTAGAAACTACTGCTATACCCATCAGGTCTAGGAGATTTGTTGGAGTGGGTAGAGAACATAGCTTCCTTTATGTCTTTCTCTGAAAAAAGAGCAATCAATTGAACCTACTGGTTTATTTGAAGGCATGCCCCTTCTAGCATTACCTCCTAATCAATATGGTCTCTAGATATCCTTTGTTTACCTAGTAGCTTTTGGAAGAAGCCTGTCATTACTTGGGCTACACTGTCAAAACCTTAC